>OMKZ01041675.1:7900-19014 GCA_900302535.1 Neoniphon sammara | reverse complement strand
AGCATGATCTCCCAATACATCTCTTTTCCTCAGCCTTGCTCACGTTTTTTGCTCCGATTCTCCCTGTAGTCTCTTTCCTTGCCCCCCCCATCCTCCTCTCTCTCTCTCTCTCTCTCTCTCTCTCTCTCTATTTGCAAGGTCTCTGTGTCACTCAATGACTCACTCATTCACACTCTCTTATGTTTTTCTGGCTGCTTAGCTGTCATCATTCCATCGAATGCATTTTCAAGCCTACATGTGCAAGTTGGAAATAAATGGAGCAGAGGAGGCAGGCTGGCTGTGGTCCAGGACGTGATACATAGAGTGTTGGGACGGAGCTGTACTCAGACCCCAGAGGTCATAAAATGGAAAGATGGACGCAGTGCTGATTTTTACCACAGCATTCAGTTATGTCCAGAGGGAAAAACTGCATGCATGTGTGTGTTTGTGCATGTTTGTCAAGCATGTGTGTTCAAGCGTGAGCATGTGAATATGTTTCAGCTCTACTCATGTAAAGGCTGTATTAGGCAGTAATAGGCATTAACCATCATAATGTCTAATTTATGGAACATGACACACGCATAAACACATGCATAAACATGCATATGAGCACATAGACACGCAGTATAGCTGCATTGCATCGGGTTGCTTTTAGCACACAGTACAAAAACAATAATAGAAGTCTGGGGATGAGATGCCCGGGGCAGCTGGAGCCGAGGCAGGTTGAGCATGCCTAATGAAAACTTAACGCTCATTGGCAGAGATTGCCACTGCGCTCCTCTCCAGGGATTTAAGATCAGGCCCGCATCAAGCCAATGTCAAGATCTGTCAAGCCCAAAGTCAAAAGCCTGGCAGTGCCTCTCCATGTTTCTAGGTAGACAGAGAGATGGATAGAGAGCGAGAGACAGAGAGAATCTGCAAAAGAGATCTAAACTGTCTCAGAACAGTCACCCTCCTTCCTCCCCACCAAAATTTGCTCTCAGAGGCTTATTCTGCGCGCCGTGCCTTATCCCCATGAAAGCCATAAAATCCGGAGATTGGAGCTAGGATCTGGAATTTTGAGTGAGAGCAGAATTACTCTCCTTAGGAATTAGGTCCAGCAGTGCAAAGAGAGTGGGAGAGATAAACAAAAGAGAGGTGATACATATAGAGGCACATTTGTAGTGAAAGAGATGGGGAGAGAGGGAGAGGGAAGGGTTTGTTGAATCTCAGTGTGAATGTGCTCTCCGCTTCCACAAATTGAATAGGAAAGTCTTGGATGTATGTTGGCCTGATGCTGTCAGGATAAGGCCTGTCTGCGGTAATTCAAACCAGAGAGTGAGAGAGAGGATGTGAGGCGCTCTTGTCGTGTTTGAGATGTCAGAGCCATGATATCCCTATGTAATGAGCTCCCTTCTGATCTAGAGAACCACAGAGAGAGGGAGGCAGGGAGTGAGGCAGGGGAGAGGGAGGGGGATACAGAGAAGAGGGAAATCTTAGGAGAATGGAAAAGTAGCCTTTGAGGGGTGCAAGAGAGGAGACATCACTCTATAGAAAGCCCATGAATGCTATATTGCACCTGCAATTAACTTTTTTCCTATAGCCTACTTGTTTATTTGTCTCTCCTCTTCTCTCCTCTCCTCTCCTCTCCTATCTGTGTGTTCACTATAGGTCCAGTTGATAGTCGATGAATATAAAGTAGCCAATCTTGCCATCTCCGACCTCTGTCGCCAGATGAGTGAAACATTGCTGGTTAAAGTGGATGGCAAGACTGTGTACAGGTAACAACAGACACACAGTGCAATCCTTATTGCGTGAGATCCCTGACTCAGTAAATAGACAAAATAAATGTCCTCGGTGTGATTCTTGTATGTGTGCAAATACTATCATATTTAAATCACTTCTTGGAACATATGTTTTTCATGATTTACTCTCTTTAAAGGAATAATTAGTTTCATTTCATTTCATTTCATTTTTCACTGTCTTCTTTTTGTTTTTGTAGTGGTACCATTTTAGTAGCATAAAGTAAATTCATGCATATGAGCGAGGAGGAAAAGGTTTTGTGGGAAGGAAAATCAGAATATAGATCCTCTCTATAGAGAAGTAACATCACAGTTTTAAGATAGTTTTTTCCTCCCCAAAATCACAGTATTTTTTGAATATCACAGTCTTCTTTTCATCAGTGGATTCATGGGTGACTTTGTGTTATGCTGTCAGATTGTTTGAAATCTAATCTCCCACATTGCCTTGCTTGTGAGATACAGTGGTAACCAACAAGCAAACTAACAGATAATTTTTGGAGCAACTGACAAACTTTGCAACAGTATGTTTAGGAAGTCTCCAGCAGTAACGGTCTCCAGTTTTAAGCTGACATCGTCCAACGTGACATCTGGAGTTGCATCGAGGCTGTTTTTCTTGTGGTTGTTCCTAGGGACTTGGACTTTGAGGACGACCAGAGGGCTCACCAGCAGAACAGGCTCCAGACACTGTGCTCAGCACACCAGAATATCGTTGACATCATGACCCATGTCCATGGCACCTTCCGCAATGATGGACCCGAGGTCTGTCCTGTATTTCCCCTTCATCCATTGGCAGCGTCCCATTGCTAGAAATGTGCTTGCACATAAACATAAAAAGAATGAAAATTAATCATCTAGACCCCCTGCGCCCCAAAACACCCATTAATTGGATAGTTACTGTGGATTTTATTTTTTGTGATGTAAATATTCAAGCAGGCGACAGCCCAGAGGTTAGAGAAGCAAGGCAATTAACCCCCAGCTACTTCAGTTGTGCTGCTCAGTGGCCAAGAGTTGATCTGTTAATTTTACCTGGATAAATAAAGGTTAATACAATAAAATAAGGGTCACTGTTGAACCACAGTATGTGCCTAAACAGGGTAAAGTTTGATATCAGACCTAGGTTCCAGCTCAGAAATCACTTCCACTCTTACTGCAAGCAAAAACCTTTTTCTGGATGTAATAGTTACACTCCATTTAACAATCTTAACTGTTTTGATCAAGGTCTTTTTATTGCAGATTTTCACAGTATACAATACACAAACAGTACACTGTATCCAATCTAATCCCAAGTATCCACCCAGCCCGCCCACCAGACCTGCACCACTAAATTAAAGTCAGCCATTTTACATACTTGTTGAAGAGGAGAATCACATTAAGAAACAAAACAAAAACATAGAGACAGACAGACAAACACACAGCAACAGCACAAGTCAGGAGTTTATACATATTATGGGGTTACATTCTCTCCTTCTGTTTTTCTCTACAAATGTCAAGAAAGGCTGCCAAATTGCATGATAAATCTCAGAACAGACCCCCTTGGAGACCCCCTTGGAGACCAGTCTAATTCTTAACAACCTAACCTTTGACCAATGAAGTCGGTATACTGTCTTGAATTGTACAACAGCATGCCATTGACAAATGGATGATGAGTAAATCCTGATCATTTTCTGCCAAATTGTATCTGGAATTTGTTCATTTGAGTCCTCTTGAGTCCCTAGATGTGTCGTTTGCAATTTTAGACTTAACCTCTTTTAGTTCACATTTAAGAAAGTTAAAGTCTTCAGTGAGTGTGCATTCTTTAGCTCTGACCTGATAACAACAGAGATGTCCACTCCCAGTGAGGAGAGATGTCCGCTTTCAAATCCATAGTGCCCATTTCTGACTCTGGCCATGGAGTGGGTGGTTGGTCACAGGTCACAGTGATCTGTAGGAACTCGTGCCGCGGAGGCGTCGGGCCTATTGTGCAGTGGACCACTGTTTTTATATTTATGGAGCTTGGTCACCATTGAAGTAATGTGTACAGTTTAAACTTGCTCTAGGCTATCTTGCATATGTTAGAAAATGATATTCACATTAAATTTGCAGAAAGTGCTCAATGAAATAATACTTTTAGAGAAGTTAGGCACACGTCCTACTCCATTGCTGGCTCACTAGTGCCCCTCAATCTTAACTGTTTTAGAGATGACAATTAGTACAGCCGTGCCAACCGACAGACGCACACACAGATCGAGGGTTCTACCAGCTGTTTGCAGTGCAATCCAAAAAATCTGGATAATACCGTTGATGAATTTTCTGAGTGCCATCAAGGATTGTGTGTCTTTTTTCTGCCACTCCAAGAGAAATATAAGAGGATTAGCCAACTAAGTCTGTAACTGTATCTAATGAGTTGGCTCTCCCCCTCCCCTCTCTGTGTGTGTGTGTTTAAGGTCCAGCAGCACTTGGTGACCTACACAGAAAAGGTGGACCGCATGGTGGAGGAGGCTCTGAGGCGCAACATCAAGCGCTCCCTGCAGGAGCTGTCCAGGGCCATCAACGTAGACAGTAAGACTTCGCCCAGCCCCCTCTTCAGGGTGCAGGTGGTACTGCGGCAAGGGGCTCCCCGCACTGCAGCACAGGTAACTCCAGCCCCACTCAACCCGACTTCATCACACTATTGAGGAAAAAGCAGGTTGCACAACACACATGTTGCTTCCATAAAGTATCCTGCATCCTTCCTTAAAGTATCCTGCATCCTCTTCAGCATGAAGGCGGTATTGCGCAAGGGACAGCCTCATTCTGTGCAGATCGCAGGGTCATTGCACATATAGATACCTGCCAGCAGACCTTGCTCTAACCACAATTTTACTCCACCTGCAATATCTGCAATTACCCACAATAATATCTAGAAGATGTTAAGGTGAGCACAGGATGGCAAGGGATGTGAACTTCTTCTCTGGCATTGATTTTGACCATCTACCCCCAAGAAAAGGTTAAGTCCAGGAAGAAACCAAACTTATTTGATTTGTGTTTTTGAGATGACCTTACAGACAGAAGGAATAGAGGGCATAACACACAGACATACACATTCTGTGTGCAGTGTTGCATTTTGCAGAGCAGATATGATGCCAGGCATGCTGACACATTATCATACACATACAGTCCCCACAGCAGGGAAGTTCTGCTTAAGGAATGCAGTAAAAACTGTGGGCAATAAAGGCATGTAGGGACATATTTATTTTTCTCACGTAGGCATTTACTTCAAACTGGGGAATTCTAGCAATACTATTTTTTTTTCCTCAGACACATACGCACGCACACACACATACAAAGAGAAGAATCTCATATTTTTGAGCTGAACAAAGTCATCCATTTTCCCTGTGTGATACCCTGGCTTTGTTGCAGCTCCAAGGTCTGAGTCACATTGAGAATCCCATGCAGACAGGTCAGCACCCTGTATGGTTTACGGCATGATAGAACAGGAGAATAGTCATTTGTCCTTGTCAAACAGCACAGAACAACCACAGACACACGCTTACATGTACATACTCAGATTCATATGGAAAAAACAAAAATCTCATAAGCAAACACACAAATTCAGACACACACTTTAACCCACACAACCGTTCGTTACATAGTGAGACAGCATTATACATCACAGAAAGGACGTCCGTCTAGGCCTCTGCTGGGTATAAATCAGGACTGACATGTGATTCATGCCTTACGCATGTTGTTTGACTGTAACATGTATTAAAGGGACAAGCTATAGCTCAGATCACAATGCATTAACTCAGCTTGGTGTTCAGTGTTCTGGACAGGCCAGTGTTCAGAGAACAATATGAGCTTAAAGGGGTAGGAACCCGATGAATCTGTATGTCATAAAAATCAATGATGTGGGAGACAGGGTGAAGAATTTGGGTTTGGCTCTTTTTTTACACTCTGGTTTCCTACCAGGAAGAGATTTGTTCAACTAGCCTGGCCCTGAGGCTGAAAGCATTGATTAGAAGGAGGTTAATATTAATGTCAATGGTGCAAGTGGTTACGCGTCGCAGATAAAATCAATTTACTTTATGTGTATGTGTATGCGTGTGTGTGTCCACAGGTGGAGTTCTCCCCAACACTCCAGAAGCTGGCTCAGATTGTGAACAACATCACTCCTCAGCTCATCAGCACCATCTCAGCCTTCAAACGGCTGCCCGACCTTCTCACCTGCAAACGCTCGCAGAGGAATCCCATACACGCCATCATCGGTTAGAACATTTTGTTGAACACGCTTTTTCATTTTGTTTTGGAAATGTTTCCTCAGGGGATTTCCAAAGCAGCAATGTACACATCCAAGCTGTTTATAGCTGGGTGCTGGATAAAAGAAAACCTGAAGCACAAATGGAAAAAACATGTTGGCCCACTGGTTCTAAGCGCCCAGTAATTTTTTGCAGTGTTTTGATCAACAAGCTCTTCAGCGAGCAAATCAGAGTGAAACGTTGTAGCAAAGTTGTAGCAAAGTATCGGGAGCTTGACTCCAGTGTGCAGATATATTTTTCTAGCTGTGATCCACACCTTCAGACCCAAAACTAGTGGGTTATTGGGTGGGCTGATTGAATAGCATTTTAACCTACAAACTTGTTACTGTCATCTTTAAGCCCACAATTTAAAAACATAGCTAATAACTTTTGATACCAGTTTCCTCTATAATCACATGGGGAGCTGTTAATTTTCTTGTAGCCTGCCTTTTTATCCTGAACAAGTCTTTGATAAACCTTTGATTAGAATTCAATGTAACAGAAGTGGCTGAAGAGGCATCTTGGCTGTGATTATGACTGTTACTGTGATAGTTAAGTATGAAGTAGTTGGCACTATTGATACTTTTAAACAGTCATTACCAAAATGTGCACTGTTTGAAAGGCTCTCTTTGAAGTTATGAAAGCAAGAATTAAAAAAAATGGAGGAGACAAGAAACAGGAAGAGGCAAAAAACAGGAGAAAACAAGAATGATGAATCCTGGTGACCACTAGTGTTAGCTTTTCAACCAACCAGTTCCATTTTACTCATTATATCATGTTCTGGGAATTGCTGATGTATTCGGAACACATATTTGACTAATCACTTACTCTGACTAATGACTTCTTCCAGTGCTCACACTATTTATCTTTCCCCACTCACTCCTCAACCTTCCAGTTTCTTCTCTCCTCTCCTCTCTTGTACTTGTTTGTATTTTCCATACCATTCTCGCTACTCTTTGTTTTCTCTGGATGCCACTGTGGCCGTTTTACACTGGCCATTTTCTGTTGTTTCAAGAAAATTTAATTCAGCTGATGATAAAAGCAAAAAATGATCAGTGAAATTTATCAGTGAAAGCAAGCCAGCTAACCGTTCCCTTGCGTTATCTCAGTCGTTCTGCTTTTAACCACATCCCCACAAAACAGTTTGGCCTCTGTTCCTCCTCAGCTTCTGTCTGAACCCATGGCTCTGAATCATTTGTTTTCACTTTGGCTCCTGTTTGCTTTATAACCACGTTATATGCTGAATTTTGCACAAGTCGTTGGTCTGCTTCAGGCTGCCCTTGAAGGGTCGTTTTAGCCTCCAGACCAAAAATATATTACTCTGATTACTGTAATTGAGTAGCTTTTTATTTACTTATGTTCTTTTTGACTATTTTTAAGACAGTAATATTACTTTTAATTATGTTTTAACTAATTTCTACTTAATTACATTAAAAATTAACACTGCATCAAAAACTACACAATCAAGACTTTCACTTTGGATACATTGTTTACTCAAGGAGATTATTACATGGATCATTTTATTTCTCCCCAAGTAATATTTCAGCAAAATAAGACTGTTTCTGTTTGGTCAAGATATTTTGGTATTCCTCCCACCTCTGCTGTAGACATCTGGCACTCAAATTGGACGTGGAATTTATGCTGGCCACCATTAGACGGTGTTAACATGATATGCATTCGAATAAAGCAACTATTTGCTGCTGTGATTGACTGTCTAGGTTAAAGCTAAATCATTGCTGGTCCGGAGTCTGATGCAGTCTGGTGAATTCAAGAGAGCAGTCAGCTGGGCCAGACCCACGAATCATGAAGTCAAAATGTGGTTGAAGTGCAAATGTGCAAGAAAGTAAAGCAAGAACAATTGATGGGGCTAGATCCAGACTTCCACATCTTCACTCTCTTCAGTCTGCTTTCTTTTTTCTCCCCTCCAAAATATTCGCTCCATGACCTCTGTGACCCTAGCCAGCGAGTTTTTCCCTCCATTCATCCTCGCCCCTTTATCCCCCTCATCTAAAAACCTCTGCAGTGCCCCCTTCTTCTTACCAATCTCTCTTCATCTCTTCTCACTCACCCGTCCATCCACCTATCCATTTTAACCAAGGCAGCAGCTGAGTGTGTGTATGTGTGTGTGTCCGTGTGTGTGTGTGTGTGTATGTGTGTGTGTGTGTGTGTGTGTGTGTGTGTGTATATATATATATATATAGATAGATAGATAGATATAGATATATATATATATATAGATATATATATATAGATATAGATATGTGTATATATATATCTATATATATGTGTGTGTGTGTGTGTGTGTGTGTGTGTGTGTATATACATAAAACACGTTACGCCCCTCCATACCTCATCCTCTGTATATCTAAAAACATATCTGTACATACACAGTCATCCCCTTCAGTTTATCTCCCCATCCAGCACTGTGTCTTCCTCCGCTGGGAATGGTGCTCCATCCTGAGCTCCAATCTCCACAGCAGATCCCTAATGGCACTCCACATGGCAGGTTGTGTGTTCTCTCATGAAAACCCGTCTTTTAACTGGAGTAAGTGCCTGTCATGTAGGATGCATGAGAGCAAGCATCAGGGTCTCATCAGTGAAGTGTGTGTGTGGAAGCATGATAAGTATATACTTGCGACAGAGCACCATTGGATAGCTGCTGGATTTCTTTTTTTTTTTTTTTGCATCTGATTATTTAACTTTGAAGCTATTAATCGTGAGTTGAATCAAATACCTGAGACTCCTTGAGTGGTTTGAGAAGTCTAATGATTCTAGTGATTCTAAATATACCCCCTCTAGTAGGTATCAGTCCACGATTCCTCCACTTCTGCAGAGAGGATGTACAAATCAGCATGCCAAGAGGTCATTGAAACTTCTTGTGAGGCTTTACATTTTAGCTCACTCACTACTACAAAGGTTCCATAGAATACACTGGTAATAGATGCTGTGAAATAGTATTACATCTATGGATGTACCATAGATGTAGTGTTTCTCCTATCACACATCCTTTCACAGGTACTTGACAGGTTTTTGATGGCTTAATAATGCAGCAGCCACGGCTTAGCAATGTAACGAGACACCTCAGTGGATGGAATTTTTCAGCTCATACAACACAGACAGCAGTCGCTTACTGTAGGCAAACTGTTGATTAGCCTATACACTGCAGCTGACTGTTGAATAGGACTCGAGAGTGCTTTTCAAATTGCACATTCTCAGCCCAGGAATTTCCATAACCCTTCGCTAAGTTACTGAGTTGGCCCAAGGCTAATTAAGCCCCTTTTCACACTTCAACAATTACATACATCTAGAACTTGATCCTGCAATATGTAAGCTATCCACCTGGGCTATAAGAACAGGATAAGTCCAGCTGTAAGACAGTTTAACCAGGCCAAAATGTTTTAGTTAACATGGTCTGGGTTTAGTGCAGTGTGAAAGGGACTGAGGAGGGCATCGCTGTGTTGTGTCGGTTAAGTCAAGTTAAATGACTTGAAGTTGAAAGGACTGAATGTGTCTTGTATTGAACTGTATGTGTATTGTAAAGCTTGTGGGAGCTGGGAGTAAATTTAATGTAACTTTTTTTTTTTTTTTTTAACCAAAATGCGCAGCCAAGTGATTCATATTTGTGCTATCCTTATGACTTATCATAAATGCAATAATAAAACAACTGAAGCAACCTATTAGCATAACAAGCAAGTTATTAGAGATGAGACTTCACCTCAGTGTAATGTAGTTGCGTAGAAGCAGCTAACTCCTCGGATTATCAATGACACGTAGGCTTCAGGCTTAACAGCAACAGAAGACAGCCAATTAATTTGAAAGAGGACGTCTGTGTGAGCATGGCCGTCATGCGCCTTTATCAAGGGCCGAAGTTCCTATTCTGTATATTTGTTGCAGGGATCATTATTCTGCATATTCACTCAATTTTCAGAATTGTCCATTTAAAATAATATATTCACAAGAGATGTGTTACTAAAAAGAGAAATCAATTTTTCTTTCTGGTAATTTACAGAGACATTTAATTTGACCTGCCAAGGGATTATTAAAGGTGCAAAAAATTGCCAAGGGTCATATAAGTGAGGACCCTTTGGATTCAACTGACAGCAAAACATGGAATAAGCATGTAATTTGACTTATCATCGCTGCTTATCACTGATAAATGCTTATTCCATGTTCTTTGTCAATTGAGCCTAAAGGTTCTCACTTAAATCAACCCTTGGCAATTTTGCACAGTGCACCTTGAAGTATCTCTCTGTGTATGTATGTATATACATATTTGTCTATCTGTTTTTCTAGTTATAGCCTCTTGTGCTTGCTGTCTCCCTGCTCTTCTTCCCCCAACCAGAGCAGGATGAGGAGATAGTGAAGATCCAGGCTGCAGTGGCTGCTGGGATGTCAGCCAACGCTGGGCTTTTGCAGGCCTACCAGAAGACCTGGGACAAGTACAGAGAGATCTGGGAAATCAGCAAGGACTCATTTATACAACGCTACCAGAGATTAAACCCACCAGTCTCTTCTTTTGATGCAGACATAGCTAGGTACTGTGCACTAAAGACCAATCTGGAAACATCATTCTGCTATCTCTCCCTTTACTATCTTTGCTGTTGTTGTCCTCTGTATAGTGACAAAATAGAATGGAAGCCCAGAATAGAAGCATGACTAATAAAACAGAAGCAAAACTCATATGCCAAAAAAAATAGTCTTAATCAAGTACAGATTCTGTACAGTCCCACAGCACATTTGTGACAGTTTTTCCTGAATGCAAGAGGAAGATTGCAGGAGTTGTGCGAAAATTTGCAGCTAAGGTGTGAAGATTCATTGTTAGATTTTTCACAATAGTACAACTTTTGCTTTCTTTAATGAAGTAGACACTGTTCAATAAACAACAGACATGAATTGTAGAAAATTATGCTGGTAAACCACGATGAGGTTTTGATATGGATACAGTTATGTACCAAGTAGGAGTGAACTGCCTAATGCCGCATCGACTGACAAAAAACAATATGCTGAATTTGGACTTTCAGTTTGGGAATTGTGTAAGGTGGTGGAGAGAGTGAGACAAACGCTGTTTGCAAAAAAAAAAAAAAAAAAAAAGAAAGGGGAT
>OMKZ01041671.1:1527-11556 GCA_900302535.1 Neoniphon sammara | reverse complement strand
ATATATACATATATATGCATATACACATACGTACACACACATATACACACATACATATATATATATGTATATATACATACATACATATATGCACATATATGCACACATTGTACATGTATGTATATGTATGTGTATATATATATGTATGTATATATATATATATATATATATATATGTATATATATATGTATATGTGTGTATGTATGTATATATATATATATATATATTATTATTATTATTAATAGTAATGCCAAGTGTTTACCTCAAGCTGTTTTGATATTATAATACTTGAATTTCTCAGGCACATTTTTTGTATTATATTTTTATCTTACATATTTAATACAGGTATTATTAGAGTCTTTTGTATATATAGCCAGCACACCACTGTGTTAGCCAGCACACCACTGTGTTTTGTGTTTTTTCTGTAAGTTATGTACGTCTTTGTCATGTGGCGATGCTGCTGTAACAAAAGAATTTCCCTGCAGGGATTAATAAAGTTCACTCTCTCTCTATCATACCATACACATTCACCCCTACTAAAGTTGGTTATCTGCACTGTGTTCAAGGATGGATAAATTTGATTTGGAAAGTGTTGGAGACACACATATCAGGATGAAATTTGGAAATTATATTGTATGTCCTGCAATTCTTCACAAGACTTTCTTGAACACAATAAATGTAAATAACCTTTATTTAGAATATAGCCAGGAAAACATCCAGATCTCTTAGCTTTGATATATTTTATGTTCGGAAAATTTTCAAAGCAAAATCAGGGCTTGGAAATTAGTAATAAGCAAATGTGTTGTTTATTCTATTTTGTAGAGAAGAGAAAGAGAGTTTTATTCTCGGAAATTAATTTATTCATTTTCATAGAGGAAAGGGACAAGAAAGGGAAACAAATGGTATATAGACTCTCTCGCTCTCTCTCTCTCTCTCTCTCTCATCCGCTTACTCGCGCCATCAGTTGTCACCACAGTGACACCACGCTGTTGCGCAGCGTGCACGCTTCTTAAAGGGAAGGATAAGAGCATAGCATAGCATATGCTGAAGTCAATTCCAGCCCCTAAGACAACCAGTTCATCTCAATCTCTCCCCGCTCTCAGATGCCAGGCGCATCATGAAATACCAAATGAGCGCTGTCACGCGCCCTGCGCGCTGGGCATTTAACCGCGCTTTGCCCGTTGCAGCAAGGCGCACGAAAAAGGCCCTATGGCTGGTAATAAATGGGCGAATTTAGTCAAGTATGCTTGTAATAGTATGATTTTGGCTCATGACACTTTAACGGTCTTTGAGGTGGCCCACCTGATGTTCTGTAGGCCCACCCACACTATGATCTCTGGCTCTGCTAGTGGCTTAAGTAATTACTGTGTGTGCAAACTTGTTACTGTTAGCACTGATATTTAATATGGCTTCCACGGAGGTGCGCCGTGAAGGTAGAGTGAAAGTAGGTCAAATTGATGAAGACTGAGGGGCCCATATTTTGGTGCGTCTATCGCTCAGTGCATTTGGTATTTGGTGACCAGATGCACCTGGCTAGACGAATTGGGTGTGTTAGGGGCTTGAATTGACTTAACCAATCAGATATACTCATATCCTTCCTTTTAAGGAGAGTGCGGACGGCGCAACAGAGCAGTGTCATTTAAGGTAAATCTGAAAACCATTTCTCTCCATTTCTTGTCCCTTTCTTTTATAAATGAATATTAGCATCATAAATTAATTACAGGGAATAAAATTCAATGACAAATTCCAGATTTCATCATCATATGTGTCTCCAGCACTCTCCAAATCTAATTTATTCGCCCTTTAACAGTGCAGATAACTAACCTTAACCTTAGTAGGGATAAATTTGCATCGGTATTCTCTGTGCGTCATGACACACAGCAGTTTTGTCAAAATGATCATTTAACCGCCGCCACATGTCCCTCAAAATGCATAAACAATGTCGTCAAATATTTGTCCATCATATGAGTAATAAATCGGATTTTATGGTTTCTTAGATGTGTAGTTGGACACGCCTCCACCAACTTAAGTGGCGAAAATAGCAGTCACCCAGGTGCGCCGCGCCTTTGACCTGGTCTGAGCAGGCGCGCGCAAATCACGGTCATCCATGGCACCAAAATTCCAGTGCGCCACAGAGATAATAAGAACACACCCACTGCTGCGCCTCTCCTCCCACCTTGGCGCACAGTGGCGCCAGTGACTGCTGCGTTTTGGCAGTGCACCTGTACGAAAATGGGTCTTTGAGGTGGTCACATACAGGTGCTCTTTGGATACTTCAGGTGTGCTTCTTCCATCTTGTCAAGGGCTCACTGTCTGCATGGGTGAAATATGGTCTCGAAAAACGGTCAAAACCTACGCGGACTCTACTCTGCCTTTTTATTGGCTTACCTCGATATTCTTACCCCAACCAACCAGCCTCAGCACTCATGCCTAAACTTAAACAACCCAACCAATAAAGGCAAGTACTAGCCAATCAGATGCAGAGTAGGGCGGGTCATGCCTTCAGTTTACTAGGTTCAAAAACAGGATTCAAATTGAAAGTCCCAGTTTCTTCCAAAAATCGAATAAAACCAAAGCTGCGGTCTTGGCTGATTGAAAACACAAACAAGTGGCTCAAAATAATGCAAACAATCTTTATTTACAATTACATATTTTACAATTCCCACTAAACTTCACATTTTTTTCAATACAACAATGTTGCTAAGCTGGCCACAAGCCCACCCCTGCACCATTTTTTTATTTGTAAATATTTGTAATTTTATAATGAGGTTTACTATATTTAATTCATTGTTTTATTTCAAGCCTCAACACAAGAATAAACAAAACAACAAGAAAAGCAGCAATTATAAAAAAAGAAAATTTGAAAAGACACAAAAGGAATTTTGTTCAAATTAAAAACAAAACAAAAAAAGGCCCATGGTTCAAAGGGTTAACGTTCCGTTTCAGGGCGAGGGACACTGGATTAAAACGCGCGGAGAGAAAACACACCCTGCACCTTCTTTTTCCTCCTCCTGCTTCAGTACCAATCAGAGGCTGCCGAGTGCCTCCCCAAACCTGATTGGCTGGCCAGGCCGCAGGTGGAACTGAAAGTCTCTGGGAGCCTCAAAGAGGAGCACAATGGTGGAGCCCAGATTAAACTCTCCAAGCCCCTCCCCCTTTTGCAAGGCCACGCCCTCTCCTTCCTGTTCCTGACCTCCACCAACTTCTGACTTCCCAGAGTCCTCTGATTGGCTGGTGTAGCAGCGGTCATAGAAGGAGGCTTCATTACGGACAGGAGCATTGGTGTGAAGATCCTAAGAGGGGGAAAAAATATTGACATCTTTAAAAAAGGAAAAAAAAAAAGGAAAACTGTACTAACAATTTGTACTACCACTACAACTGACCTCATCAAAGTAAACTCGAATGGATCCAACGTTGGTTGCTCCGACAGCCGTCAGGGAGAAGAAGCCGTGCTGCCATTTGCCGCTGAGCGCCACACGCTCGTTAAGGCAGAAGAGGTCTTTGACCCAACGAGCCACACCCGGACGCACCGACAGTAACGAGCCTGACAAAACGAGAGAGGAACAACTGTCAGTTTGATTGGTTTGTTCAGGATTTTAGCAAAGACCTTTGAAAAAGGTTGCTGTGGTGCTAGAAACCACCCCAAGAACTCAGCAACCACCCAAAACTCTATGGAAACTGCCATGGTGGGGAGTTCTGTGGCACCATAGCAACCACCTAACAACCACCATAGCAACCGCTTAACAACCACCCAAGGGTGCTAGGGTGTTACTAGGTGGTTGCTAGGGTGCCATATCAACTGCCTAGCAACCACACAGAGCTCCAGAAGGTTTCTGGAACTCCCCTAGAACTCCCCACCATGGGGGGTTTTGGGGTGGTTTCTAGAGTTGCACCATAGCAACCGTCTAGCAACCATTCTTAACACCACAGCAACTACCTGGCGCTCTGGGTGGTTGCTATGGTACCATATCAACTGCCTAGCAACCACCCAGAGCTCCAGATAGTTGGTGTTAAGAATGGTTGCTAGGCGGTTGCTATGGTGCAACTCTAGAAACCCCCCCAAAACCCCCCATGGTGGGGAGTTCTATGGCACCCTAGCAACTATCCAGAACTCCATAGCAACCACCCCAAACACCATAGCAACCGCTTAACAACCACCCAAGGGTGCTAGGGTGTTACTAGGTGGTTGCTATGGTGCCATAACAAATAGGGTGTTGCTAGCAACACCCTAGCAACCATTCTAAACACCATAGCAACTTCCTGGAGCTCTGGGTGGTTGCTATGGTGCCATATCAACCAACTAGCAACACCCCATAGCTCCAGGTGGTTGCCAGGGTGTTGCTAGGTGGCTGTTAGCAACACCCTAGCAACCACTGTGAACACCATAGCAACTCACCCCAAAAACCTCCATGGTGGGGAATTCTATGGCACCCTAGCAACCATCCAGAACTCCATAGCAACCACCTAGTAACACCTTTGGGGTGGTTGCTATGGAGTTCTGGATGGTTGCTAGGGTGCCATAGAATTCCCCACCATGGGGGTTTTTGGGGTGGTTTCTAGAGTGAGTTGCTATGGTGTTCACAGTGGTTGCTAGGGTGTTGCTAACAGCCACCTAGCAACACCCTGGCAACCACCTGGAGCTATGGGGTGTTGCTAGTCGGTTGATATGGCACCATAGCAACCACCCCAAAGGTGTTACTAGGTGGTTGCTATGGTGCCATAGCAACTAGGGTGTTGCTAGCTATGTTGCTAGCAACACCCTAGCAATCGCCCAGAGCCCCAGGTGGTTGCTAGTGTGTTCGGGGTGGTTGCTAGGCTGTTTCTATGTTAAGAATGGTTGTTAAGAATGGTGTTAAGAATGGTTGCTAGGCAGTTGTTAGGGTGTTGCTAGGTGGTTGTTAGCAACGCCCTAGCAACCACTGGGAACACCATAGCAACCACCCCGAACATCATAGCAACTGTTTAACCACTTAGCAACCATGCTGAACACCATAACAACTGCTTCGCAGCCACCCTAGGGTGCTAAGCAAACACTAAAGGGCAGAATAAAGGACAAAGGGGAAATAAAGAAAAAGCAGCAGGAAGTGATGTTACTGACCGGGGAAGTGACGTCGTAGTTCCACCCTCCAGTCTGTGGGAGAATGGAAGCAGTGGTAGTCCCCTGGAGCCAGGTAGACCACGCAGTGGAACAGATCATTCTGACTGGACGACAGCAGGCTGTCTCTAAAGGAGGAGGAGCTAGGGGAGGGGGTGGAGCCTGAGGGAGAGAGAGGGAGAGAATAATGTTCAGATTTGCTTAAAAACAAGCTGTCGTGCATTTAGAAAATGATTTTTAAAAATTACAGGAGGTTAAAAGGGAAAAAACTTCTAAAATATTTAAAACTTAATACAAAATAAAACTTTAACATCTACAATAAAAAAATAAGATTTAAAAAACTTACTAAAAGCTAATAGAATGAACAGAAACAATGTAAAAACGTTCTTAATATAAAAACATTGAGCTTTTTTAAATTCATATATTGAAAATATTTAAATCTAAAAAAAAATATAACAATATACCAAAGTGAAGGCTGTGCAGTGACAAAGAGGAGGAAAGATGAAGAAAGAGGAGTTAAGACACAGGAAAAAAGAGAGAGGAGGTCTTACTCTGTGGGCCCAGGAAATTCTCCAGGCTGTAGGTGACGCCTTTGACCTGCTCCACCTCTGAGTTCACAACCCGGCCGAAGTGGAGGATCTTCCCGTCAGCTGGGCTGATCTGCATGGAGACAAAGAGAGGAGAAATGTGTTCAAAATGTACAACATATGGAAAACAAATCTGAAACAAAGTGGAGGATCATACAGAATTTATCTTTTTTATTCCTCTGCCTACATGCCAGTATGTACTGCAAAATGAACAGAAGTTACCAGGCAGGATGAGGCGCAGAGAGGCCGGGCTGCAGGTTTGAGCCGTCGCCGAAAGAATTCACCGAGGTTCCTGTAGTGATCTAAGTCCTCAATCGCTGCTTCCTATTGAATGAGATGGCGAGCAGGAAGCGTTAGGGTTAGAATACAAAAATTAATATGAATGACTATATATATGTGAGTTGTAAATGACCATTTTGTTCTTTTTTTCTTATTTATTTTATTGCCCTGCCTGTCAGTTGTCTGCTACAGCGTGATTACATAAATGCACTGTACTTAATGATAAAACGAGGCGCAGCATGGGCAGAATGTTTGTAGAGTTGGGTTGACTGGCAGCTTGAACTGTTCAGAGACGTGTTTGTTGTAAGTTAAGATGATTCCTGTATTAAGCTTTATGATTTGTTAGAACTATGAAGTTGAGTGAATCATGATATAATGTTGCCTTATTTTGCTGTGATATTCTCTGTAAATAAATATGTTGGTAAATTTGAGTTTGTTTAAATACATTCAGTGGCAATCAGAAAATGTAATTTTCTAAAATGTAATGTATTTAATTTGGTTTGTGTGTATTCAAAGGTGTCATCATGTAAAAAAATGTATTTACATTTATTAATATACGAATAATTATTTTCTTTGTTTGTACTTTTCAGTTTTCACGATGCTTGACTGAATCGACGCACTCAATAAATGTACAGTGAAGGCACCTGTTTTAATAGTCACACCAAGGAGCAGCTGCAGTGCAAACTAGACACTGAGCCATCTTCCACGTTCTTCCTTATCACCAGCAAGCAAGAAAGCCTACAAATCAACTCATTCTGCATTCAACGTTCAGGCACGACCGAAACTCAAGTACAGACTTTAAAGATGCAGTGAGAGACTTTGGTTTACAATAGACTTAATTTGACTGCACCAAAATATACTGTAAAAAATTAGCTAATGTAATGTAAATTTGAGTGGTAAAGCCAAAGAATTGTACAGAATTGAGGGGTTACTGCATTTAAGTTGAAGTGCATATGACAAAAGTCAATTTATGATTACATTCTCTTGGTGAAACTATTAAAGGAAAACTTATCTTTTGACATGTTTTTGGTTTGTTTAAATCTTTTGAGTTTAAACTGTAAATGTCTGGTTCAAGTGGACTACTATCGCTGAGGGTTTACAGACAGATATAACTTAAAGAGGTAGTTAAGTAGTACATGCCAAACAAAATGTCTCAGCAGGACATAGTCGACTCTAGAGACAGAGACACGTCGGGTCAAGAACTTTAACAGAGAAGGGTCAGTAGATGCAAGGTCAGTTATGAAGGTATTTAACAAGGCATAACTCTTAGAAACAAATGGCAAGGGAATCAAGGACAAAATTAAAGTCTGCTTGTTCACCAGAGGATCTTGAGAAAATTAAACAAAATACTGAAACTAAAAGAATATGGTATGTCAACATTATGACCCCATTTGACCTAACCACACGACTACTCCAGAAGATACGAAGACGGATTCTTGTGACACCTTAACTGCAGAGATTTGTGGCTTCACAAATAAATGTTTAGTGGCCGTTGATGATGCTAATAATGACCAGCTTTAGAAAGAGAGGGTGAGGATTGTGCTCAATAAAGACCTTTATGAGACAGTAATCACAGTCATGAACAGGGTCAGACAGTCCATCAAAGGCATCCTCAACAGTCTCTAGTAAACAAGTAGATGCAGCGGCAGAACTTGCAGCTTAAAGAGAACAAGCAAAAGCTGTGCAGGAAATTCAAGCTCAACAAGAGAAACTTTGTAAACTGGAGAGCCAGTGGAAACAGTGAATCACAAATGTTGGCAAATATGAAGCAAAAGGAGGCAGAAATGCAACTAAGTCTGGAGGAGGAGAAATCAAAGTTATAACAGTTACAAGCAGAAAAGGAAGTTAAAATACCAGCTGCTCGGGTCAGAACATTTAACAACACATAAGGCAAGGCCAGACAAGAAACTCGCCCTGTAATATATGGTCTCCCAAAATGTGAACCTGACAGTCCACTAAATCCACTAGCTGCACCTTTCCAAACCAGCCAAACAATACCCCATGAAACGTCAGCAGCACAGGAGACATTCAGTTCACTTAGCACAAGCCAGCTATCCACCCATGAACCAACAATGTTTACAGGCAATCCCTTAAAATTTATAGACTGTAAGCTCTCCTGCATGACTGTTATTGACCGAAAACCCCTTCCAGCCAGTGAGAAGCTGCTTTATCTGAAAAATTACCTTGCTGGAAAGGCATGCAAAGCTGTAGAGGGATTCTTCTTCAGAGATTCAGAGGATGCATACCAGGGTGCTTGGAACATCCTACAGGAAAGATATGGAAACCAGTTTGTGGTACAGAAAGCTTTCAGAGAGGAGCTTGCAAGGTGGCCCAAGATTGGTTCAAATGACCCACTTGCCCTTTGAGAATCTACAGACTTCTTACAAGGATGTGTTTAGGCCATGCCCCATGTCAAGAAATTAGCTTTCCTTTATGATTGTGAGGAAAATCATAAGCTGTTGACAAAGCTCCCAGAGTGGATAGTGCGCAGAACAAGCCAAATTGTTGAGGAATTGGACACATCTGGAGACTACCCGGGTTTTGCAGTTCACAGCCTTCTTATAGAAGGAAGCCGGGATAGTCTGCAACCCAACTGCCTCTCCACTCATGATGAACCTCAAGCACATAGATGACAAGTGTCCTAAGAGAGTCAGGACTTGCAACACAGCATTGATCACTCCAAGTCAAGACCACCTTGCTGTTTGTCAAGATGAAACGCATAGCATTGTTGTGTCCCACCTTTGCTACAAAGACCATAGCAGATAAGAGGGCTTTCATTCTTCAGAATCGCCTTTGTTTTGGCTGCTTATGGAAAGGGCATACTACCAAAGACTGCAAAATGCGACACACATGCGGCAGTCGTCATCCCACCTGCTTGCATGAGAAGAGCAGCAAAGCCTACACATGTGATTTCATTCCAGTTGACAAGTCACACATCCCCACCAAGACAACAACGCTGCAATGGCCTCATCTGAAACAACTAGCCGATAAGATACCACCACTGCAAGACTGTGATGTGGATCTGTGGATTTGATATGATTGCCCATTAGCCCTAGCCTTGTCTTGCCGTGAAGTAAGTGCCAAGTCCATCTGCCACAGAAAACTCTAGAGTCACATTTCAATGAGAGGTGTTACGAAGATACGTATGTGTCTCAAGACAATATTTGACTCATACAACTTCTTTCCAACAACATTAGGCAAAAGATGGACACTACAAGATGCCCCTCCCACTCAAATGTAGCAAACCCCCATCACTACCAAACAACAAGAAGCTAGCCATTATTTGTTTGCAGCACTTAAAGAAGAAATTGGAAGTAAGTGAACATTGTAACTTCAGCTCAGTGCTCAGGCAGACTTGATGACGCTTCTCTTCAGTGAAGCTATGGCTGTAGTTAATAGCCGTCCGTTAACAGTAGATGGAATCAATGACCCCAAAATTTTAGAGCACTTTATGCCATACCATCTAATCCTCATGAAGTTCAAGGTTGCTCTCCCACTTCCCTGAAATTTTGTGAAGGAAGATGTGTATGTGACCAAAAGGAGGCACTGTGTTCAGTACTTGATTGAACAGTTCTGGAGTCGCTGGAAGAAAGAGTACCTCCTGAACATCTCGACACGACAGAAGTGGCACCAACCCGGTGTAATGAGTGACAGTTTACCAAGAAAGCAGTGGCAGCTAGAGCGGGTCGCTGAAACAATGGTAGAGACTAATGGTCTGGTCTGCAGTTAAGGTGTGAGTACGTGAGCCGAAAGTGTCAAAAAAAAAAAAAAAAACCCTACCAAACCATCATTCACTAAGCAACCATGTATGATTCATTCAGGATTTATGATTTATGATTTTTTGTTTGTACTTTGCAATTTTCTTAGACTTCATGATGCCTGACTCAATCAAAGCACTCACATATACAGTGACGGCACCTCTCTGCATTTTAATAGTCATACCAAGAGGCAGCTACATGAGTTTGAACATGAATATGAAAGGTACCTGCAGATTGACGTTGAAGGTCCACACGTAGAGTCCAAGCAGCGGCTTCCTCAGCCAACCAGGAAGCTCGACGCCGTTCAGCC
>OMKZ01041663.1:12593-22650 GCA_900302535.1 Neoniphon sammara | reverse complement strand
GACATGATTTTCTCCTCAGTTTGCCTGCTCTCGTGCATGAAGATAGTGTGGAGGAGAACAGCGCCGCCTCAGGAGCCACAGGTCAGCTTGGAAACCAGGATCGAATCCCTTCTGAACCAAGGTTAGTGAACAAAGGTGAGTGAAACTGTAAAAAATGACTTCAGCAAAGTATCAACAAACGTAAAAGGTTCAAACGACCACAAAACAAAAGCTGTTTCAAACATCAAAAACTACCTCAAAAACAAACATCGCGAATAAAAGCCGCAAAATCCGTTCGACGTCCAAAACATCGACCAAAACCTTCCGAACAAAACAAAAATATTTTATTTTACAAGAATTTTATGTTCCTGAGATGAAAAGGCAACATAGCCAATTATGAAGCAGCCTATGACCTATCCTCATACAAATTCCATTTTTTTTAGTTGTAGACAAAATGATCACAAACACAAAATATCATCCATGGAATCTCAATCACTGAGGGCTCATGGGATTTGTAGTCTTTAGATTGTGACTGATGGCACAGGAGTGAAAAAAAAAAACATTCAGTTAAAAATAAGTACAAGTATTTTCTTATCGTGTGTAATTAATACACCCGACAGCAAGGTTAGTGAACAAGGAAAGGTGAGTGAAAAATTACTTCAGCAATGTGACAACATGAAGGGTCTAAATAACAAAAACAAAAGCTGTTTCAAACATGAAAACCTACCTCAAAAACAAGTATCACGAATCAAAACCACTAAATGTTCAATGCACAAAACATCAACCAAAGACTTTCAAACAAACTGAAAGTAAACAAAAACATTTTAATTTATAATGATTTTATGTTCCTGAGATGACAAGGCAACCCAATCAATTATGAATGCAAGAATGAACAGGAAATCGATCCAGCTGCAGAGTCTATTCTAAATGCTTTGAGCGCAGGAGTTCTCAGACTTCTTTTGTTGTGGAGTTAAAAATGGAGACAAAATCAGAGTATGGCTGCATGAGGCTCATGTGAAGTGTGCAGAGCAGTGGGTTAAAACATGAAGTAAAACTGAATTGTACTGTACTGCTTTTCTGAGACTGCTCTTTCCCTCCCACCTTCCACCCTCTCCTTTTCTTTCACTCTGTAATTCTTCATCTGCCCCTCTCCATATCTCTAATTGCTCATTTCTCATTAATTCTCTTTACTCTCTCTGCCTCTCTCTTCCCTTATACCTCTCTCTCTCTCTGTCTGTCTTTATGTTGATCTCTCTGTGTTTCAGGCTGTTATGATAAGCTGCTTTCTGGGACTCAAAGTCCATTATCGTGCCTGTTAGAGCCACTGTACTGGGAAATGGACTACACACACACACACACACACACACATAAACACAATGTACATGTACACACATACACAGAAACATTTTAGTGTGTGCACATACACAACATGCTAACACACTAATCGTTGCTAATCTTATGCAGACAAAAAAAGTGCCATTCACTGTCCACACAGGCAGAGAAAATGCACATTTAAACTCTGATATTACCACACATGAAGGCATATATACAAGTGTATGCATGTTTGGACACACACAAACACACAAAGACATGCTCACGTACAGAAAACACACCTCAAAACACTCCCAGACAGACGTGCACTGCAGCTGTGATGCGGCGTGCAGCGAAGCATAGCGAGGTAAAACGCTCTCTGTGGAATGAATATGAGAGGAGAGAAATAGAGAGCAGAGCAGAGCGGGGGGAAGGACGAGAGAGGTTAGAAAAAAATAAATAAATAAAGCAGAGCGAGATGACAGGAGAGTTAAAGAGCAGGTTGACTGGAGTCAAAAGGAAACTCTGAACTCATTCAAACTGAATGAAGCATTTGACAGACAGGTGGCCAAGTTTAAAATTTCCACGATATGACATAATGGCATGGTAAAAATAAATAAATAAATGAAATAATACAACTATGGAAAGTGTTTTTAACTGATACCAGAGAAATATTTGACCTCGATGTACATATCTTGTCTCTGTCACTGCAAAAAATTTGGTGCAGGCGGACGTTCCTCCACCTGTGTGTGTGTGTGTGTGTGTGTGTGTGTGTGTGTGTGTGTGTGTGTATTTTCAGCATGTGTGTGCTCCATGACACCTCGTCCTTGTTTAAGGTTATTAAAATCAAGCTGCTGAGAAATGCTGAAGTCTCTGTCTGGGCAAATCAGGAACAAATATGTGGCCTTGTTACGAGTTGGAGTTCTTGTTCCCTCTCGATCCAATTAGTGTCATTTTAATGCCGGGACGCGGCGGGGAGACTCAGCATTTCTCCAGATTTTGTCAAAATCAGACCAGCGGCGTCTATGAACAAATGATGCAGCGCTTCCTCCCTTGGGTGGAACACTTTAATTTTGAAAACGTGAGAAGGTAACGGTGTGCTGCAAGTTTTGTCACAAAAGCAACAAAAAATTCAAACACTGTAGCGCCCCCCCTTTGACCAATCAGTGCAATCTTCAAATTGTAAGAATGGAGCAATGAGATGCTTGCAAAATTGCCAAAGGTTAAACTCAGCTGACAGAAACGTGTATTGAGGATGCAAGTTATCAGTTGAGTTGACGATGAGAACAGTGTAGACTCAACCATCAAATTACATACATACTTATTCTACCTTTTTGTCAGTTGAGTCTAAACAGGCCTTACTCAAATCAACCCATGTCAATTTTGCATAGTGCACATTGATAGAGCAATTTTTAGGTTAGCATCTCGTGTTAATGTACAGGAGAATTATATAGTAATTTGATTTAACAGTGATTTTTTTTATTAATGTAAATTTTAGTCTATTTTTTTAAATCCAGCTGGGTGAATTTGAAAATTGTGAATTTGTATTGAAAAGTTTCCCATGGCCTGAATGATGTTTCTTCAAATTTTCTAATTAAAAGAAAATGATATTGGCACAAAATATCAGCTATCGGCATCTTGACAAGGTCTGAGCTTCATGGAAAAGCAATCAGTGCTGGCCGAGACATTGTGTGAGACATACAAACAATTGCAAACAATCATTATAGCGCTCAGCCCAAGCTAATCTCCATCATTTTGAAAGTACTGGAGTGGAGTCGTAACATGGATCAGTCCCCAAAGTTTTCTCAAAATCCAATCAGTGGCGTCCAAGAAATTAGACAGATGAATGGGCAGATGGACGGAGTCTGTCCACAGTGCTTTCCCCAGTTTTGGCGTGGGGGACATTTTTTATTGGGGGAAAAAACTTTGGAATAAACTGAGACAAAACTTGAATGTGCAGAGTTTAACTCAACCAAAAAGTTCTTTTCTGTTCTCTACTTTCAGGTCTTTTAGATTCAGAGATGGAAGGAACTATAACCAATGAACACGTATGTTCAGCGGTTACAGTTCTGAACATCCAACTTCTTCTAAATTGACCCTCATTTTTTAAATTCCAAGACATGTATTTCAAATACACGATACATTGTGTAAATAAGATGGAGTTGCTGTAAAGTTTATTTTTTCATTTTGACGGAGCTAGGCTAATGACTCCTGTAGACTTCAAGTCTTTATGCTAAGCTACCATGAAATGCTACCCTTAGGAACTGAACCAGTGGACGTACAGAGGTGAAAATGGTATCGAACATCTTGTCTCAGTCTGGGTAATTTGGAAAAAACGGATTTTGACTGAAACGTTGGAGTATTCCTTTAAGAAATGCTCCTGTGTGTCGTATTCTGTGAGTCGTATTAGAGGGAAGGGACAATCGATCTATGTGGTCGTCTGGGTTGGAGGGTGTGTTGTCTCTTCATGCCAAACATAATATCCCATTGTCAACATGACTTACTCTCACCCAGATTTAGGTTTATAATTCCAATCTCTGAAGATTTCTAAGATCATAAAAGTTCCTTGTTGACTCCATATTGATTTCCTGGGTCGCCCATCCAATCCCTCTGGACTTCCTGTGTTTGCAGTTCAGTTCCTGTTGGCTCTGTCAGCATGAGCAAAACGGTAATATTCCTCCAAAGTGGAACAAGACGGATAACCCTAATAAATGTGTTGTATGGCCGAGATTTATTTAAGTCTTTATTTATCAAGGGAGGGATGAGTGAGCGTGTTTCCCAACTTTCAGCACCGTCCTGTTTGACACCCACACACATCTGAGAGCTGCTCTCCACAATTTAAGTCCTCTGCTGTTGGCCTCTTAGGCAGCTGAGGTGAAGCTGTTTGCTCAAAGGCTCCCCACTCAGATTTCTGGCAACCTTCACAATTGATTTAATCAGCAATTTTAATCCATTTAAGTAAATTTTTTTCTGAAAGCAGCCCTCCAGTGATTTCAAGTCCCTTTCCAAACTCTTCCTTAAACAGTTCAGGGATGTATGATGGGCTGCGCTTGTTTTGGCGCCCAGTTTTCCCGGTTTTGATACAGGCGGGAGCGGGAATGACAAATCACCAAAATAGCGTCTTTAAGCCTTTTAGTATTGTATTTCACTCCATTTGAAATCACATCAATTTCTTAGAGCAAATTTTGAAACTGGACCAACGTAAATTGAAATTGGCCAGTTGTGTTTCCATTCCCAGTGAACAGTCAGAAGAACAGTTTGCTTTATTTGTCACCCTGTCACCATTTTGTCATTTCTCATTTTTCCACTTCCAAGAATCTAGTTTGAACTCTGCACTCTCGTCCTTTTAGAATGACAAGGAAAAGATGGAACACAGTTCTCTTCTCTAAAAACTGACTCACTAAATTTTAAATCTGATACTTTTCACTTTTACGTCAGTAGATGGATATTTCTATTTGACTTGGATGTCTCAGCACCTTTTCCACCTTCACTATTGCCTCCCGTAACTCGATAACAGCTACCAAAGCATGTGCACTGACTGTAAAGTTTTATTTGAGGTACTACACACACTTCAGGGAACAGGCCAGATCACTAACTAGCTCCCTAGTTAGCACAAGAGTTACCATAGGAACCAATAATGGTCTAAGAGTCCTGAGGTGTTAATTTTAATGTTACAGAATACATTTATTGACCCTGCATGCAACTCTGTAACCCTGCCTAAGGCTATAAAAAGTAATACACATGGCTTTTTGATGTTTGAGGTCCCACATCATGGGAATTTAAAATATAGATACATTATGCAGCCACTGTTAAATTTTGATTTAGTCTGAGTGATTGAAGCTGCTGTATTTTCAAAAATCCACCTTCTCTCTAGACAGTTTCAGTTGTTTGTATTCTGAGCTGTATATTTGAAAACAAAAATGAATCGGACTTAAAATCTATTGCTCCCCAAGAGAAACTAAATTGTGTCCTTTTTGGATTTGCATTGATTTATTCAAATTGGAGAAACTGTGAGGCGGCAACATTTGTTTATTTTGCAAAGTTCCTCAGAAAGAGACAGTGAAAGGAGTTTTCTCTAATTACCTGGAGACCAAATACCAGCTGAGATACACAGATTCAATATCACATTCAAAACAGTTAATCAGTATTCAACGAGCTTACATATATATATAGATATAAAAAAAACAGAGAAAAGGAAGACAATCTTAGCATCTTGGCGATCTTAGTGAAGCTAAGATCACTAAGTTCACTATTGTGCTGCCAACAGCACAATAACTACATTCACCTGTACCTCTACAGGATTTACAGCTCACATACACACAATTAACTAACACACATGTTCACAGCACAGGGACACTCAAAGCCAACAGCACAATAACTAGAAATAAATTCACCTGTATCTCAATAACACAGGAGTGACAGCGCTCAAACACACCGCCCTCAACCACACATAAGAGATAAGTTTAAGGCAGCTCCAATATTAACAAAAACAAAGACTAAAAACAATTGACAGCAATGTGTCCCATACAGCAAGCACAGGAAGAAAACTGCTGGCTAGTTTGCTCTCAATTCCCATGATGAGAGAAAGTGCCTTGAGGCATTTTTATGTCACTTCATTTTTTAATCCTGGACAGGAGAGAGTGATGGGCAGTTAGTGATGAGCAGAGATTGCAGGCCATAATCTATTATTATTATTATTATTATTATTATTATTATTATTAGACAGTAAGCCCTTTGACTATGCAACAAAAAATGTGACTTCATGCAGAGCATGGCCCCCTGGCCCCTGGGTCTGGGCCCATTCAGTAATCCGATAACCCACAATAGAACCATTTATCAATAACTGACATCAGAGACATTCTGAAGACTGAGCAGTCAGGCGCCATCTTTGAAACGCCCTCGGGCAGCAGGATCGCGACCAACAAGACCAGAGCCCTATCTCTTTGAATAGGCAGCTGCCTATATGTAGGGTTATAGCATATGTATCGTCACATTCATATTTATGGATACTGTCAAACTGTTAACAACATGGAGTCATAAAACTTGTTCTTAGGGACATAAGCGCCACAGAAAAACAGCGTTTTTTCACTCACCGAGGCCTGTATGCATGCGCCATCCACCGCTCCAAGAAACAGGAAGACTACGACCTTCCGCTTTGTGGCAACCCTTGTCGTTGCCATAGTGACAGTAAACTGTCATGTCATCCACGTATTCGTGTTTGAATTAAGCCAAAAATACTCCAGTAACAAACTTTTTAACCGTCTCTGATTAAATAGTCAAGTCAAAGGTGTTGTTTTGTTCATCTCGTGGGCTTGTGCTTGTATGCAGCGTTGACGAGCTCCCCGCCTCTGTGGACGGTCGTAAATATCAACGTTGTGCAGCTCCACAAAACCTGAAGGTGTGATTGGCTGACAGCATGTTTTATGCATGCCGGCATCTTTAGCGTTTCAGTTTTTCTCACTGTAAAGTAACACAGTGCACAGTCTCTCTTATATACACAATGTCTGACATCGTCTCAAAGTCAGCACAACCTAACACCGCAGCAGGATTTTCACAAAGCAACAGTCATACCGGCCTTTATGAGAAAAGAAAGACAAATTGTACCAAGTGAAAGAAATCTGCTACCTGCAGTGAGAACGCCTCAGTGCCACGCCAACACCTCACGCTGTAAGTTTTAGAAGCAGGCGGCCCTTATTTTCAGTCCAGAGGGGCCTTTTCGCACATTGAGCAGCTGATAGATGTCAGTCTGATAAGCGTAATGCGGGAGTGAGGCAGAGTCCATATTGATTTCCTGTGTCAACACAACAGTCGAGAAAGTGCTGTTCACCGGCATCCTGATGGCAAAGCTGCAACATCCTGAGTTAAATCAATTCAACTTTATCATCCACAAGGGGAACTGGTTTTTGCAGCCAGGTGAATAAAAGCAGATGCATTACAAAGAAGACAAGTGCAGAGCATACATAAAATGAAAGGTAACAAATCAAAAAATGATAAAAACAATAAGATCAACAGGTTCAGTAGTTAGATCAAACAGCAGATCAATCAGATGGTGAAAAAACAATCAGCCAGGGAATTTCCTCCTCTCTGTTTCCCCTCTGTTCCTTTCTCCTCTTGAATAAAAGTAAATAAAAAAAGAAAAAATAACAAAAAAAAAGAAAAAAAAGAATGAGAGTTGAAAGACGATTTGGCCCAGTATTGTGGTCTAATTACTTCTGGCACACTTCAGAGACACCTGGCTGGCCGTTTCACGCAACTTCTGTTGTATTCGGATAAGATTTTAACCACAGAGCTTTTATACTTGGTATTCAGATGCATCTCAGTCAGCAAAGTTAATATTAGATTGCTATTCTGACCAAAAACAACAAAAACCCCAAAACACTCACTTTCTCTTTAGTTCTTGTTTGTATGGTCTTTTTTATAGTATTTTGTTTGTAGGAGTTGATATGTGCACTGAGGTATATGACAGATCCAGACCCGGCTTCCTCAGCTTGCTGTGTTTGATATGATCTTTCTCCGTCTCCTTTCTTCTTTCCATCTGCTCACAATCTCCCACGTCCGTCACACAGTGGTATCTTGTTCCAGTCGTTGCAAGGCACTCTGGGTAAGAGCATCAGCGAAACACTCTCAGAATGTAAAATGACAAATGTGTCAGCTGAGGAGAGGCAGGTAACCTGCTGCCGTGTCGTCACGTTGTGCCATTGGAAACACCTTCACCCTTTCTTGCATTTAATCTCATTATAAAGGAGAAAAGATGAAGTCACTTTCAAAGCGATTAGACACGAGGTCCTTTTCTCCTTCTTCCACGTATCAGTTTCTGCGTGATTAAATGAAAATTCACCTAACAGAGCAAGGGTGCTTCTTTGGTGCCATATTGTCGCTCGATATCCCGGCAGCACTAAAGCAAAACATTTGATCATGAATTTGTTTTTATTTAGATGCAGTGGCTTCGACTGGTGTTTGTTTGGTTTGTTGTTTTGTAACCATGGTTACATAAACCCTCATTAAGTTATAAATGAGAGTCCTATCAGCGTGTTCCCTGAAATTTAAATAAAGCTGATAACTATGATAATAAATATCTGATGCTTATTTCAGTATGGCTGAAGGCAGACCTGAGTCAGGCTGCACTGCAGCTACTGCAGACTCAAA
Organism: Neoniphon sammara; assembly: GCA_900302535.1. Lineage (NCBI taxonomy): Eukaryota > Metazoa > Chordata > Actinopteri > Holocentriformes > Holocentridae > Neoniphon > Neoniphon sammara. The sequence goes on along the minus strand of OMKZ01041663.1, from coordinate 14,214 downwards.
CAGCCCAGAGGTAGCTACAGTGCAAATCTCCTATGCTGCTTCTATTAAAGGTATATTTCACTATTTCATGACATAAGAACAGTGTATGAGGAGACGTGAGCATCGAGGGAAAACACACACACACACACACACACACACACACACACACATTTGAAAACAGTGACCCATTGTATAAGTTACAAAAAGACTGAACTGGACTGGACTCAGTCTGGACTTTTTCCATACCGGTGCACCAGTATGAGTTCAAGGGGTGTTACATGTGCACTAAGTGGAGAGCCACTGGACCGTCTTTGTTTGCATTCTCAAACGCAGAGTGATGTTGGACCATTGTTTGTTTGTGTTTGACCAAGGATCAAGGCTTATGTCGTCACTGAATCTCTTCCAGTAGATGACGTGTTCCCAGTAAGGACTGTTTATTTCACTTAAAATATGTTTCATTTCAAACAGGCCAAGAGAACTGAACATGATGTGAATGCTATAATAATCAGTAACTTTTTTTCATATTCCATGCATCTAGAATAAAAAGAAGGTGCACCTGAGTTCTCTACCTGTGTTTCAGCAGGACATAGTATCTTTGGAAACTTTGGGATCTCCACTAGAATTTAAAAATGAAGTCTGTGGGTTTGAACAAAGGTCGGCCGCACAGCCTGCATCTGTAATGACGAAGCCCCTGATGGGACCAGCAGGGTTCACTGCTGGCTGACTTGAGGCTGTTTGTGTGTCTTTTCTCTCCATTAATAATGGATATTAGTCTGGTAATACTCTCGGTAATGGGTCTTTATAGCCAGCTGAATTGGTCAGAAGCCACTTAATAAAGTAGGATTAATATCAAATTGTAAACTTACATATTTGCATTCACACACACGCACACAGACACCTGTAGGTTGTCATATACAAAAATGCAGATTCTCCCTCTCAGTCACTCTATAACCCCCCCCATCTCTCTCTTTCTCTCTCTCTCTCTCTCTCTCTCTCTCTCTCTCTCACACACACACACACACACACACACACACACACACACAGCACTATGATGTTGAACACCTCAGGCAGTGTGAAAGGGCCCTTAATCCATCACTAAGGGATTAGTTACAGAAAGATATATCTCACAGGAGAGAGAGAGGAGGGATGGAGGGAGCGAACACTGCAAAAAAATATCCAGCTAAAGACATTTAGTTACATTATTCAGTTTTAAAATCTTGTTTTTCTCCATACAAGGTAAAATATCTGCCTGTGGGATGAGATAATCTGATTTGTTTCTGATGCAGTTTCAAGAAATTTTCTGGGAACAAGTATAATTATGTTGAAACAAGGCAGAATAAAGCAGATCAGCCCACTAAGATCAAGAAAATGACACTTGATTAAAAAAAATCTCTCGCCTCTTTGAAGAAAAACAAGAGAACAAGAATCTAATACTGAATATGAGGCTAAATGAAGACAGAGGTTTTTTATTTTTATTTTTTTTTTTAGCAGTGGAGGACAGGGAAGGGGTCGAGGTCAGAACAAGGGGGAAAAAATCGAACGGGAGAAGAAGAGGAGAGGAGAGGGAGGGAAGGGGAGAGAGGAAGGAGGATTAGACTGACAGAGGAGGAGAGGAAATGGGAGGTTGGGGGAAGGAAAAATG
>OMKZ01041646.1:4697-27886 GCA_900302535.1 Neoniphon sammara | reverse complement strand
TAATAGATTTTATTTAAAAAGCGCCTTTCAAGACACTCAAGGACACTTTACAAAAGAGAACATCAAATAAAACAATAGATAAAAACAAAAAATAGATAAATTAGACTCTCAATATGCAAATGAACAAGCAGTTCAACAGTCCAAAAATCATGTTACCAGTTCAATGCACGAGACGTTTAAACTCACCTCAAAAAACGTGCAACATAATATGACACAAGTCTACATGGTTCTCATCGCTGATCATTTACATGCTTATTCAATGTTTTTTGTCAGTAGAGTCTAAAGGATCCTCACTTATATCCCACAATTTTGCATAGTGCACCTTTAATGTCAAAGGCATTATTATAATCTTTCCCCACTGGCATCTGACTGTGCTTTTAGTAAGAATGAAGTAGAATGAAAGCAACACACCATACTGTGAATAAGGTTGTGCTGTGTAACCTTAATCCATTTAGCTACAGTTGGTGGCTCATATGTTAAAAGGAAGTCTGTTACTATGTTGAATACATTTGAAGTCACTCTATTATTCGACAAAAAAAATCCCTCTTTTTCTGTCCTTCCCCAACCCTGCGCCCACAAAGAAGCACGCACTTTGTCTCACTCACGCATATATTTGGTAATTCACATTTTACATTTTACATATTATTCTCTCTGTTCGCTTATCAGTGTTTCATTGTTCTTCCTCCTTCTCTCTCTGAACAGAGCTGTGGGCACTACCAGCCAACTTTTTAGACAGGATTAGAATGCATTATATTCTTAATTAGGGAATTGATTAGTGCCGAATGAGACTTACTGGCGGTGAGTCAGAACTGAATCCAATACTTTTAAGTTAAAGGATACATCATCCACAGCACTTGTGAGCCGTGTATCCATTTACTTCTACTGATGCTGGAAAAAAAAAAAAAAGTTTCAATGTTTGCCAGAGGACAGAAGAAATGCATTGCCTAACTTGGAGTATTGGCTAAGCAGTTATTCATTAACATTAAAGGCCTATTCCCCTGGACAAAAAAAAGCAATTTTCCATCTAGCTGTGCAGTTATGAGGTATAGGAGCTTTAAACTGGTATGAATATATATTGAAAATCAGGGTTTGTGATATTTTAAATAAACATCGTCTGTCTAAAACCTCAGTGTGCTACTCCTGGTTAAAAATTGGCTTAAAATTGGGTGAAGGTAAATATTGGTTGCATTTTTAACCATCTGTTGTGACTGCAAGCTAAATATTTAATTGTGAGAAGCCAATGCCAAAATGACTTAATCTAACAGGGAACAGTTGGGTGTCAAACTGCACAAACTCCAAGAGGAAAATTTATCTTGAGCTTGTCTATTTTACAGGTAAGTATGGTATGGCTCCATTTAGATTCAGTGCTCCCATAATCAGTGCACTGCATTCTGAATTTTACTCAGCACTTCATGGGATTTATCAAGAGTGTAAGGCTGACACCTTATGTATTTGCATCAACTCAAATAAGCAATTATCTCCAAGAAGCCAAGAGTTTTTAACATTAAAAGCCATGCGTGGTTTGTTGAAATTCGTGGTTTGAATTCAATTTCATGTCCTTGCAGTGTTGTATGCTTGAACCCAGCTTTTGTCAGAGATATTGAAAAAGATAGACTGCTGATCACATTCAAATCACAGAGTGGTTTGGCAACTAGCTCTAGTTATGTCTCACCTCTTGACCCCTTATGAATGTAACTTCAGATCTCTGAGCAGATCAAGACTTAATATTAAGGGAGACCTGCAGCCTGTTTCACAACATTAGGTCATAAGTTAGGATATAAAATCTACAGAAAAGGTTACTTTGAAACTGGTTAGTCTGACACTGAAGCTGTGTCACTGTTTAGTTGCACTGTAGAGATTACATTTTATCTGGTGCAGGGTGTTCACACTGTGAGCCATTTAATTCATGGGATCTTCCATTCTGGCTCATTTTGGACAGTGCAAGAAGCCCCTGTTTCACCAGTGCTGTGGTCTTGTGCAGCTGCAGTGTTTTAAACAGACAAATGCTGCAGTGTGTGCTGCCCTGGTGCTGCTTATCTGTTTTAGAAAGTTAAGCAAGCAGTAAACACTTACTAATTAGCACCGAAAAAAAATATAGAAAAGAGCTCAATATAATTCCTTTGAAGTTCATCATCACCCTCAATGTAGGATGCAACTGTTTATGAGACACTTGTAGTCTTTCAAAAAAGTCGCGCAGAGCTGGCGAGCTTTGAATGGCTGTAATAAACTTCTTGCCTATTTTGCACTTGCAAAGTGAGTATTGCTTATAGAACAAATTCACATCAGTAGGAAAACAAGGAAACACGCAAATCATATTGGCCCGTTGACAACAACAAGAAGTTCAGCAAAGGCCAACTTTTCTTAGTCGACAAGCTTATTGCTTAGCGCTATAGGAAATGAATGGACTTGATGATAGTGTTGTGATGTTTGATTAGGCGAAACAAGTTTTGGGTACAGTTTTCCACTATTGTTCCACTGTAGTGGTTTGTTGATGTATCTTTGCCCCCTCTTTCAACCCTTATCATAACCACTAATGACTATGCCTTTGTTTTTGCTGATGTCCAAAGACTTTTTGAGTCTTGTATTTTCACGGCACAGATGCTCAGTGTAAAACATGACTTATTCCTCATTGCTTACCTCTTTACATATTTGTTTTCCTAACATTTCTGTCTCACACAATTACAGGATTATCATCAGGGTACTGTTTGCTCTGACTCTTCTTACTGATTGCCTATAATTAGACTGTACCCTCAACCTTTGGCACATGCAGGATTGTATCCTATCATATGCACAGGAACGGTCCCTTGCAAACAACCTGTCAAGCAGAGAAAGAGAGTCAGAAAAAGAGAGAGAAAAGAGAGTTTGGGGCATTGTAGACTTCTTGCACCACATTACAATCAAGTGCTGAATAATCATGTACCAGCTGAAACAAAGTGCCACTGTAACTGGGTAAATGACAGGAACTGAAACGCGTGGACTGAGTTAATCCAGTCTCCTCAACCTGACTGTCTGCCCACTGTGGCATCACTGTGAATCACATTAGATAAAAAGTGCCCGCTAAATGCGTAAAATGTAGATGTAAAATTTTTGTCGAGTGGGATTTCAAGACCTAGATCACACGGCTGACTGCTGTCGGCGAGCACTTAGCACTTGAAGACGTGATCCACTCTACACCAGCTTGCAGCCGCCATGGTCATCACGCACAGCCTCAGCAGCTGGTCTCCTCTAAATGTATGAAACCCCTGAATCTCAAGTGGCCTAAACCCTCTGCCTCATACTCCAGATGGGCACTTTCTCCTCACCAGAGACTGATGTGTTCGGTGTGTGTGTGTGTGACTAGTGGTGCATCTGCGTCTGCATGTATATGTGCATTCACGTGGGCTTGTGCATGTATGTTTTGTTGTCGCGTGGGTATTTTCTGTATGACTGTGGACACACACACACACACAAATAGATGCATGTGTATCAGTGTGAATGTGGAAGCATGTGTGTGTATGCAAATATGAGAGCGTTTGAGCGAATTCCTCGCCTCCAGTTTCTCGTTTGCCGGCTCTGCTCGCCCTACGCCCCGCTGGATTCCCTCTTGTAAAGACATATGAAATTAATTTCAGGCCTCAATGAAATGCAATGACTTCTCCGACTGGGAATGTGCGTCTCTGTATTGTAGTTTTTTGAAGCGAGGCAGGGGATATGTATCTAATGAGGTGTCTGCAAGATCTCTGCCCGTGCCCGCCTGGCAGGGCACCAGCTGAGCGGGAGCGAGAAGTTCCAACCTGACTAAAAAAAAAAAAAAAAAAAAAAAAGAAAAAGATTAAAGAAAATCTCATTTTGTATTCACTGCAATCAGTCAGTTGGTCATCATCTTAGTGTCACACCTAACTGGCTGTAATTTGTGATTTTGGTTTGGAAAGGGGCTGACAAGAAAGTCGAAGGAAAGAAAAAAGACAGGAAGAGCGAGGAAGAGAGAGAGAGAGAGAGAGAGAGGAAAGGTTGATCCCAGAGAGTCAAAGAGAGAGAGAGAACCAAAGCATCTGAATCACATTATAAAAACAGAGAACAAGAGAGACACGGAGCAGGGTGAAAACGTTTGATTCCCGAGACGAGAGAGAAACGCATGGCTGCGGGAAGAAGAGACAAGAAGAGAGAGAGAGAGACAGAAAGAAAGAAAAACATTTTATGAGAGAAGAGGGAAAGAGAAAGAGAGAGAGAGAAAGAAAGAGAGAGAGAGAAAAAAGCAGAGAAAACGCTGTCATTCCGGAGAGGCGAGAGAGGCAAAGAGCTAGTGTGAGGGAGAGACAGTCATCTGAGACAGAAGGTGGTGAAAGAAGGAGGCGAAGACGCGGGAAGAAGGGTGATGATACATGTCAGGTGTTGGAATGGAAGAGAGTATTTGCCTTTGCACCCATGGGACTCAGTGCACCTTCCCTTTCCCAGTCCTATATGGGAGCGGGAGAGGTCAGGTGTAAAGACAAAGACAGTGGGAGAGAGGGAGACAGTGTAAAGCTGTCTGTGTGTGTGTGTGTGTGTGTGTGGAGGAATGAAATGAGAGGAAGACAAACAGAGAAAGGGAGGGAGAGAGAGAAAGAAAGAGGGGTCATGTGGAAAACACAGGCTTGCCGGTATTACTTTTCCCCCTCACACAAGTGTCAACTGCAGACCTGCGGGGTCTCCTGGCAGTCCCGTATCTGATAAAACATTTGATCTCTGGAGTGCAACGGGATGAGAAACGTAAGAGAGAGAGAGGGGGAGGGAAAGGGAGAGAGTGTTAGCGAGAAAGAGAGCAATAAAGAAATAGAGTGATAGGAAGGAGGGAGGGAGAGAGGGAGGGCAGTGGAAGCGATAGGAATCTCGTAAATCCTTTGGGGACTGAGAAAGCGAGAGTGTTAGTCAGCAGGGCTCGACCAATATGAGCTTTTGTAGGCTGATTCTTGGATTTCAGGTGTCAGTAGCTGATATTATCATTATCATATAAATTTGACCATTTTGATGCCCAAATATTACAAGAACTTGGTGTCTCCCTTGAGTATGTCCCCATTGGATTATATTGTTATTATTATTTAGGGTAAACAGGTCCTAAAAACTCAAAATTTGAACTGTCTGTGACTTTTCTAAGACTCAATTTCCATTTAAAACCAGTGTAAGCTGAGATTAAATTTTCAAAAATATGCAAAGAAATATTTTTAATTAAATTTGAACAGAAGTGCTGCCCTAGGTTCTGTAGACACCAACATTGGACTAGCTGGGCAACGTCCCATATTTCTACCTCATCATATTTCTCATCGTACCTGTTCTCATGTCATTCTGTCATCCTCCATTTCATTGTCCATTTTATTGCTTTTTTCATTCTTTTATTGCAGAAAAGAAAAAGAAATCAGAATGTCATATATAATTAATAGAATTAATAAAAATTTTCTCCAATCACCTGCCACCCTATGCCCACCCAAGAAAATAAAATAAATGAATTAATAAAATAAATTAATAAAAATCATGACCAAGCAGGTAATACAACAAATAATACAACAGCTATAAAAGTGTAAAAGTTCAGAAAATTAAATCCTTTGCTATAATACCGCCTTTAAAACCAAGAAAAGACAACACTTACACCATAACATGATATGACAATACCCAAAATCTCACACGATATCTAATCTCATATCATGATATTGATATAATATTGCTATATTGACCAGCCCTAACATGCATTCTGAGAGGAACCTCCATCGTATCAAGGTGGACATCATGACTGGCCAATACCTGTTATTTAAAAGGCCAATATATTGGCTCGATATATCAGTCTCATTCAATAAGTGAGTGAGAGGGACACAGAGCAAGATAACCAGTGAGAGAGTGGAGAATAATGGCATTAGACGTGATATTAATCTCATAAATCCTCAAAGAAGAAAGAAGGGAAGAGAGAGGAAGAATGAGAGGCTCGGAAGGGTGGAGGAGAGTCTGTGCTTGTAATCCTGACACCTCAGCAGACAGACCAGAACCGCGGATCGTCAGGCACCTTGGCAACGGCTCAAAGAACTGTCATCACCGCCTCAATCCATTCATCACTCCGCCAACTGCTCTGAACCAAAAAATCCTCGCAGACAAAAAAAGGGGTTACTCCTCTGCTCCTTTCCTGTTTTTTTGTGTGTTATCAGTTCTGTTTCTTGTTTCATCTTATCTAGGAAGCGCATCGCCCGTTCTGCGAGCGTCGGTTTTCTTAAGGGGAGAAGGACATTTCCGAGCAGGTTCTTTTGTTCCAAGAGCTGCGTAATGCCAAAGGCAATTAGTCGTTTATTGGGGGAATCTCAGAGATTTGAAAAGGAGACAAGTTGCAGAGGGATGCGGCAAGAGCCTTGCTCTAATTACAGAGAATCTAATTAAATTTCCCCTTGTCATGCTCAGAGATTAACAAAAACAAGTTTGTTAATGCATTACTTTAATTCATTTATTTAATTCTTTCATTTACTGAGTATCACTCTGTGCTCTGACTGAAGCAATATATCGCTGCCTTTTGTGGCCAAAAGACACAACTTCCATATGATATGAAGCTTTGAATGAACCGTGATACAAAGAAGTAGAATAAATTAGCAAAGGCAAAATAGCTGGCTGCAATCTTCTATAAGACATTGCCAAGTAAATGTAAAGAGGAATAAAAAAGAAAAAATAGACAGAAAGAAGGAGAGTGGGGGTATACATAATCCCTTATAAAAAATGGAAAAAAAGACTGAAAAGACGGAAAATAAGGATACAGATCAATAAGATGGAAATAATGGCCAATAGAAGGAGATAAAAAAAAGTACTACGAGAGAAAAGAATGGAGGCAGAGGAGGAAGGAGTGATGAAGGCTGGGGTTGGTTGGATTTTAACGCTGCAACATGAAGAGATCAGCCTGCTGCTTTTGTCAGCTGCTTTCATTGGATGGACGATCCAGTAAATCCTTCCTCTGGCTCCCGGAAAATCATTACCAGTGGGAGACATCACTCTGACACTTCTAACAAGTGCACAATGACTGAGAGCTGTATGAGAGGAACTATTTTTTTTCTCTTAAAGACCTCTTTCCAAGCCGACAATGCTATAGTTGTCCTTGAAATACAGCTGAATATGTTTTTTTTTTTTCTCCCATACTCACACTAGCTGTGTGAGCCAAAGGGCAACACATTCTTAAGTTAAACTTTATGGTATTTCAACCCATTCTCATTCTCATATGTTGTCGTTTTTGCAAGTCCCTGGAAGTCAGAACGCTGACGCCTAAGATACCTCTCCACGTCAGAGCACTGATGCTCTTCATTGACTCTCACATTAAACCTTTTGCTGCAGTATTGGACGCCCTGGGATCCTATGTTCTTATGCAGCTAATTTTGCATTACTAACTACCGTTGTTGCAAACACATTATCGATCGGATTACTCCTAAATTGGGTATTCAAGTATAAAAGTTAGCTGTAGTAGGGAGGCACTGGAAAAACGAGGGAAACACTAGGATTGGCTGGGAGAGACAAAAGGCAAGGGCAACACAGGGGCAGGGCTGACGAGACTGATGTGGGGCAGATGTGGACAATCCAGCTGTGGCCTTGCAGACCCTACAAACCACACCCTCTTCAAACCACTCCCATTATTTTAATTTGTGGCGAAGGAAGTAAACCAGCTGTAGAGTCCAAACCACGTCTTCTGCAAAACACACCCACTTGTACACAATGCTACAGTAGCTGCAGAAGACAATAGCATAGCAGATCAAAAATTATTTGAAAATGTTATTAAGAGCAGCAATTGTAGCAACTACTAAGTAGGCTAAAGAAATGAGGATAACCTAGTTTATGCATTTATATCTTCATCCTTATATTTCATATCTTTATATCTTGATATCTTTATGTTTATCTAGCTATACTATTATTTATCTTAGCATTTTGTACTGTATATACACCATACTGCACATATTATATTTGTTACCAAAGACATTTATACTCTATACTCTAAACATCTCTGATATATCTTTATATATCTTGCATATTCATCCTCGTTTTCCATTGGTTTTAATGGGATGAACGGCTCCTGTTAGCATGCTAGCATCGATTTACAGTGTCTAAGTTAGCCTAGTAGCTGCTAGCCTTGCTTTACATTGGTTTTAATGGGAGGAGCGGCTCCTGTTAGCATGCTAGAATGCTAGGAGCAGTGTCACAATTGGGTGCGGTCTCTGTGACCCAACCAGCCCACGAACTATATTTGGAGGTTCAACTTCCTTCAACTTCCTTCCCGTTCCTGCAGCTGGACTCTTCTCGGTGTGGAGGGAAGAGCAGGCATGGCACGGTTACAGGAGGGACACGGAGCAGGAACAGAAAACCAAAACACAAAACACACAATGAGTCCAGAATCCCAAGAAACAGAGAATCATGACACATAAGTTACCTCACCTACTGTCCTTTACTATGTTGTAGATTGGACAAGCATCCAACTGCCGTTTGAAGTCCATGGTACACAGGCAACACTTGGAGGTGATGCAGATGATCACCTTGCTGCTATCTGTGATGAGGGATTTGTAAATCAATCATTAAGATCAAAATCAATGTGCACTGCATATAGCAAAACTATGTGAAAAGAGTTCAGACCCACAAGTTGCTATATTGAATCGCTAATGGTTGTGAAGACAAAATGTAGCGGATCTGAAGCAGATCCTCGGACAGTAATGGTTCTATATGTACTTTTAAAGTGCCAAAATACAATGGTGCCAGCACAGGCCCTGCTGGGTCGTAAAAAAAGTACTGCAAAATATCAAAGCACTTACATCAGCTTCATTCCACTTTAGGCTAATGGAGTATGACGGTCTTAATGATGAAATGTGTTTGGGAGCCGGACCTTCACCCATGCCTACATTCATGTTGAGTATCTGTCTTCCTCTCTTGAGAACACTAAGTACAGACGGGAGGGCCTTTACAACATAGTTAAAAACACCGTACCATAAGGGGCCATTCACTAAAGCCAGACATGTCCTCCTACTGATCTACCATGGGGAAAAAAATGAAGATGTTCATAGCAAAAAGAGACCTAAAAAAACTCAGCATCTAAATTGGCAATGCAAAATGCAAACAATGAATAATACATTGGTTGGAAATCTGATAAGATATAGATCTACATAAGACTGACTTTATTGATCTCTAGGGGGAAACTGGGTCACTGCAGCAGCAAACAAATGTCACAGGCAAAGAAACACTACAAATATACACGACACTAAGCATCTCTACTTCAAATGGCAATAAGAGGTTTGAAGAGTGTTTGATCGCAGATTGTCCAAATGCATTAATACATTTTACCTTAATACTCAACCCACTCTCACTGTAATTCTCTATAGTTTACCAGTAGTGTAACAACTGCATATTCCAGAGCCTAAATTGATAGCCTTTACCTTTACTTTTCATTTAAATTCCCCCTTAAGTAGCTTCAAAGTGAAAGAAAAAAAGTTAGGGAAAAAAAAAAATTTTTTCCGTATTGCACAATAATATCAGATATTCTATATCTGCTGGTTGCAGCTTCATTGGAGCTACATCACACTAATGTTGAGTGAAATATTCAAAGCCATTGTTTTATGGCTGCACCATTACATCAAATAGAAAATATCTTGATGCATTTTGCACCATTTTATACACATTTCCCTGGAATTCAGCAGGACATATTTGGTATCTATGGAAACCTTGGGATCTCTACTAGAATTTAAAATAAAGTTCTGTGGGTTTGAACAACGCTTGGCCACATAAAATGCATTTGAAATGGGAAACTCACAGATGGGCTGAAGGGCTGAAGATACTAACAGCTTAAGCTATCACACAAATTCATAAACTTTACCAAAATTAGACCCAGTCTGTCACTATACTACAACTGAGGCATAAGTGGGTAGTGACTGAATGATGATTGAATGAATAAATAAATAAATCATAGCATGTCATATTATGGGGGAAATTGTCAGCAGTATAAATTGGTAAATTCCGTCTTGAAAATGACTTTGTGTTTTATTCTCTTCACTACTAGTCCTATTTTCTAATGTGAGGTGTATTGAGACATTTGTGTGAAATTGATTCTAAATAAGGCTTGATTTGACTTCAGTCAGAGTTGTTTCCAGTGAAATTACCTTGATTGAATACCATCTATGATAACGGCCCTGGAAGGATTTTTCTCAACATTATTGATGTGGGATGCAGATTCAGCACACTTGGAAGCAAGTTCAAATTAAACATAAAACTACCACCCAAAGTGGTAGGTAGTTTGTGTCTTCATCAGTCTTTTAGTGCGTAGATTATAGGGATGTAAAATTGAAGTGCTCATATTGTCTTTCATGAACAGGGGGGTAAAATAAAGGAAGAGGAGTAAGAATGAAGGGGCCAAACCTCCACCAGAAAACACCTCTGCTCTTGGCTGAGAATCTCTATCTTTCAAAAAGAACATCATCGGGAAAAGCCAGTGGATTTTGCCGGTCTCTGTATGATCTTGAGACCACCTGAGTATCCTTGCACTCATGCCAATGCATCTTCCACAGGAGTGTATTGGTCAAAGGGCGATGCTTTGATATTTCAAGCCATAAGCCGGAACATAACCTGCCCTGTAGCAGGTTAGCCGTGCAGCATAAGTTACCATAGGGATCAAGCCAGGTTAAAAGTAAGCCATCTTTGTGATAGGCAAAACTGAACACATAAGCTCAAAGTTACCTGGCTAACCCCATAATCTCTCTTCGTGGTACAGCAATCTATAGCATCTCAATTAGGGCAGGGCAGAATGTTCCTCTGTACTGCAGCCACCTTGTGATGTAAGACTTCATTTTTCTAGGAGTCTTGAGATTTTGATGTCCCTCTCATGGTGTTCTTCCCTGGTGTCGTAACTATTTTCATTTAGAACATGGAGTTCACACAGTAAAATGTTCTTGTATCTCCCAATTTTGCATTCCGAGCCATACAGTTTATCTAAGTTAGAATGATTTGTTTTTTGTTCTTTTGATATAAAAAGTCCGGGTGACTTTGATTTCAGGCAGCAGGCAGACATGATGATTACCTCAATATGCTGTATTGGGTGAGTCTTAAGTGAAAAGGATGAGAGCTGTACAGACACACAAGCAGCTGATCTTATTTACCCTACTCTTACTTCTTAACCAAACATCCCGCCAAAATTACTTTTACACAAGCTTGACAGAAAGGGGTTGAATTCAGGAGAGAATTCAGGAGACTATTGTGAATAGCTTAGTGGGAACCTCTCATACTGCTTTTGGCAAAAGTCATTAATGTCTAAGTAATCAACTGCACCACATCAAGCAGATGTTAGGCTGAGGCAGCACATATGGATGACTGTTAATTCTGCTGCTAACCTCCTCATGATTTGCTTTCTTCACCTGAAAAAACCCATAACTGTAAATGATTTTCTTCCCTTTTGATTTAAACTGCAATGTTAAATGGTCCAACATCACCCATTATTTAAAAATGTTAAACACACTCAACATCCTTAGTGCTGAGCGATCATGTAATGTTTTTGTATTGCACTTCATGGTAATCACTGTCAGGTCAATTCGATTTTCTGCTGATGAAGTTCTTTTCTTCCTCTGTCTGACATGGTAGCAATCATTACTCACTTAACTATCCAGCTGTAGCCTACTTCTGCTCATTCCAAACAAGTTGCTCTTGCTGCTGCTGGGAACCACTTATCTATAATACACTCTGGATTGCTAATGTAATAATACATTGCTCAACACAGGTGAAGCCACTGGAATTGGGCCAGCGGCTATACTGGTAATCCCAAACAAAGCTGAAATGAAATACTTGCAGCATACAGTTATAAAGCCACATTCACAAAAGGGAGTGGGTAAACAATCCACAGGTGACAGTAAGAAAAAGCTTGACATGAAATTATTGTCACCTCCAGTATTAGACTAAGTGGCATTGTTATTTACTGCTAAAAAGGCAGGCTAATGTACAGCATGTGTCATTCATCTGTAAAAAAAAAAAAAAAAGAAAAAAGAAAAAACTAAACTAGCTTAAAAACTTGTTTGCTAATGGCTAACTTACTGAGCTGCTGCATTAAGATGTATTAGAGTGGTTGTCAGAACCACTCTGGTTATCATCTCTCAGTATTTATATCATTATCTGATAACAGTTGCAGGTTGTCTGAATCTTCTAGCGCAACAATAAGCAGTTAGGCTAACAGCCAATGAGTTCATTCTCTAGCCCTCTACTAACTCTGTCCATAAAGCTAATGACACAAGCTAAAAGGGAGCAATACTTTCATTTTACATATAATGATTAATTATAAAAGGTAAATGAATGTAAATGCCAGATTGTGAGTGGAAAAATATTTAAAGGGGAAAACATAAAATGAGGTTGACCCATATCAAAAATAAATAAATAAATGAATAAATAACTTTTACATTTAAAATATATAATTTTATAGCATTATCATTACTGCAGTAAATAGAAACACAGTTAAACTGCAATTTCTTAATTCCAAATTACTGCAGGTATACTTCACTCTAAAAAACTGCGGTAATCAGTACATACATTTATAAGAAAAACATACTATGGATTAATAATTCAATCTCTATTCAAGCACATAGACCTGTTGAGATTAAGGAAGGGATATTAAGAGATACAAAGTGAGATCAAGGGAGGCTTTCCCAAAAAAGCAACATCGAGATGAATGTAAAATCACAGAAAAAACAACCTACAACAAGGTAAAATGACGACGATAACAACAAAGATAAGTGCAAAGTCAACTTTCACTGCGTAAGTGCTCAAAAAGCATTGGCAGCTGTCCGACAGCAGATGATCAAGAGCAGGGGCAAAGCCTGCCTTGACCAAACAAACTATAAACAACTATTTGATACATAATTCGGTCACTGATGGGAGAAAGAGCAGATCTAACATGCTTGGCTGTATGCCTTACCCCTCAGCCTTAGGGTTATAACTCATCCACAGAATCAAAAATTAATAGAAAGAGCACTTTGTGGTGTGTCATGGTTATCTCTTGCGCTACACCTAAGAGGTTTGCAGTGTTAACAGAAATGGCCTTTGCTGGGCTGACATCAACTGCCATTCTCTATCACCCTAATGTCTCATGCACTGTACTATGCACTGCTATGGTCCTGCTATACTGCTATGGTCATCCGTAGCTGTGCAATGTATGTGGGTTTGTTTGGTGACGACTGCGGGGAATGACAGAGTTTGAGAGGTTGCCCAAATTCATTCCTCAGCAGCATAGCCATCAATCATGCTGGCAAGTATAACTGAGCTGATGGAGCAGGTTAAACTAATTCCTCCTCCTCGTTCTCCTGCTAGAAATGTGGCCCTTCATGTATTTCAAGTGCACGCTATTTAATGTTTTAGCGAGTTAGAACGGCGGCGCAAACTGCTATCATGGCAGCAAGGACAGACTGTTCGGACTTCAGATGGGGAGAATGCTCATACCAAGTGGAATGGGTTGTCCTTGAGATATAAAAGAGAATAAAACATATAGACATAAACCTACAGCATAATATCCTCAAGATGCTGCGGTGCCTGTGAGAACTGGGAGGGAGTTCTTCTGGGATAAGGTCACAATTTTGCTCTATAATGAGTAGTATCATGACAGAATAAGGCTTATTATGATATAAAACTCAGCGCTTTATTTGGTTTTATCCTGGCTTTGAGAAATATTTGCTGATCTTGAGGTTTGTTTACATGCACACACTCTCTCTGACACATGCACACATACACACACCACACTGTAAAACAAGTATTTTTGCCAGTCCTGCTTGTGCTCTTTTTGCTATATAGCAGACAGATGGGCAGCTACACAATAATGCATGATGGCTTTCCTGGTTTATAGCAACACATGCTGGTGACTTGGCATCCCATTGGTCAGAACCAGGGGAATTAAACACATTGACTTCCTCTTTTAATTTGTCACGTCTGCCTGAATCTGCATAGCTCTATTTTTTCTTTCTTTTTTTGTGCATATTAACCACAATATGGCATTCAGTGTGAAAAATCCAAGCAAGATGGAAGGAGGAGGCGTTCTTATTCACTTCACTGATTACAAATGCGCTAAGTAGAACAATATAAATGGTGGTGCATGTGTAGTGTGTGCACGTTGGCATGCTAGTCACTGCTGGGCAATAACGGGTTCTATTTTTTCCCAGACAAACAACTGACCATTAAGGTATGGTGGCTCTCTCTGGGCCCAGACACATCTATCCATGGATGGATCATCTATCAACATTATACACAGAGTATAATGTTGATTTGTCAAACCTGTGAAGAAATAAAAGTCACCCACAGAATCTTTATGAGATAACAACACAAACAGCAAAATCATCCAAGTGTCCCTGATAGCTTTTGACTCAGAGTACAGCAGCTGCAAAGTGAGTTTGAAAGACAAAAATGTGAGCACTTGGTGAAGTAACCGTAACTGTTGAGTCACCAGTGTTGATAAGCAACCCCTATCAAACTTTTTTATGAGTCATTTTGCGCTATGGGGCAATAAAAAAATCATATTTATTACACCTTTAAAGTTGCTAATTTGAATTTCAGGACAGGCTGAAAAACTCCAGGGTAGGAGAACAAAAGAAAAGTGCTTTCTGTTGGCTCAGCTACTGCCAGTGAAGTGCCACTGAGCAAGGCACTCAACCTCCAACTCATTAGAGCTGTTTAGAGGTCGGTGGGATAATATTGCAGGGCTATGTTTACAAGTGTTTTGAGAGCCGATCATATGGATTATTAACCTCTAACTGTGTACATCTGAAATACCATACACCAAAATCCCAGTGCATTCAATATATTCACACACTGTCAGCCTGGACGCATTTAAATACATTATATATTTGCACTCTAAGAACTTGAGTGGAAAAATTACCACAGCGTTTGAAAAAAAAAAAAAATACTGGTGAAATTGAAATGGGAAATATCCGTAGAGTATAAGCTGAGTTTCATTTAACTTCCACAGCTCTGTAGTCGAGCCTTAACTAGCCCAATTTAATAATTAACTGTTTAAAGGGTAATTTTCTCGACTCATAAAAGCTACACACTCTTCTCATTACATGGTCAAAATGCATGTCCCGTAGCTGCATTATTAAAAGCCTGTTTAAAACCTGAGGTTTTGAAGATCCAGTAGCCATAAGAGAAAACTCTGGACTGTTATTTAATGTGTCGTGGTGTGATTGGGTGATAAAAGCCCCAAATGAAACAAGTGTAAATGTAGTGCAAGACTGCGTACGTTTGGCAGCTTCTGCGTATGAGTGTGTCACCTTCCCATCCCCTGCATGGGGTAAACAAAAAATAAATGAAGAGGGCATCCTTGGAAGACAACATGACATTGAAGTACTGGCAACCAGCTATAAGTTTTCAAAGTGTAGTACAACCTCAGTGGATCACATCCCTGCATACTACAAGGACTCCTTCTATGTTGTTGACTTTAGCTTGTTTGAAGCCACCTCAGCCTGTCTCCTTTGCCCACTTTCTTTTTTTTTTTCTATTAGGGTACAATAATTTAGTGGTAATCATCATATAAAGAGGTCCAAATCACTGGTTTGAGTGTTCCAGGTAAACCACATAGATTTGTTTACGCTCATAATTTCACTCCTAATCCTAACCTTTCTTAGTTCTTAATGTTTACAAAGCTACAGTATTTACATTTGGATCTAATTTCAGCAGCTTGGAGAGGAAGCTCCTGCGCCTTCATTTCTTTGACAGACTAAGTTGCAGGCTGATTAAAAAAATAAATTAAAAAACACAGTGTTTTCTTGTTGTGCAGGGATTCACTTGACTCACAGGTGCTATTAGTGGTGAAAAAAAAAACACAATTCATGTTTAAGGCTTATTCAGAATGGTGCGACAGGTGCTGTCTTGGCAAAAGAGTCCTGCCTGGAAATGTAAAGCCCAGTATCTTTCTTGTCCAGGAGAAATGCTCTTTTACCAGGCAACAGAAGGTTAAAATCCAATTTCACAGCATCAAAGAAGGCCGTTAGCATGTACATGAGCTTTATATTTGTGCCAAATCTATATTGAATGTACAGTTAGTAGGCTGTATGAACCTCTTTATACATTCTGCTTAACATAATCTAGTGTTGAAATTAGGTATTGAATGTGTTTGAATAAGTTTATTTAGAGCCTCTAGTCTCAAATGGCTTCACAGACCTAAACCCCCATAGTGGACCAGAAAAGAAAATCCCAAAAGACCCAAATAACCCAAAATGGGGGAATAAATGAAAGAAATCTTTGGAAGGATCACAGAGACAGGGAAGTCCCTTCCAGGCCTGCCAGCAGTACAATGAATGCCAGGTGGGCAATTACAGTATTAGCTCAAATAAAATAGTGAATTCTTTAAATGAAATCAAATAAAAATGATAGCCTTCATTTGCTATATTTTTATTTGATTTCTATTTTTCTTTCTGTATTGTGATTCTATTTGCTGCTGCAAGGTTCCAATTTCCCCACAGGGATCATTAAAGATTCATACTATCAGTCCAAGGGATCAGCAAGTTACCTATTCAAACTCTCACTCTCACTACTGCTTTTCAGTTGAGACTGACTTCCAAGGGTTGTCTTCCCTGGATGTCTGTGACACAGTTGGCCAGTCTGGCAGTAATTGGTAGAGTCATGCAAAGCCGAAGCCAATAACAATACCCATGCCTTTTTGAATTATGCAACTGCATTATGGTGCGGCCTTGAGAGCTGAATATGTTTGAATTGTCTTTCCCCTTGATAACCCATCCTGCCTTTCAGAATAAGCCTTGGATATAGATGGCTTATTGACACCTCATATTCGCCAAGGTTCACCTGAATTGATGTATTGATATAAACTGAGACCCCTGGGAATACAGAATGCTTTGAAAACCATGGAGAAGAGAAGATCAGTGGATTGTGCTATGTCTCAGTTCTAGCCATCTTTCAAGTCAAGTGATTGCGCCTTCGAGTTGGAAAGCAGACAGCTTTATGTCTGTTTCCACCACGGATCAGATCATTTCTCCTTGTTAAGTGATGTGCTCATTCGACCTTGTCTGCCCTTGCTTTTTAGAGCACTTTCACACCTGCTTTGTTTAGCCTGGTTGAATCGAACCTTGGTGCCTCTAAGTGTTATAGAAGGAAACTGGACTTGCTTGAGGTTCTAGAAGATGTTTCGCCTGGTGTGGAGTCCCAGGTATTTATCCTCCTGCAGGTTTTCTGGATGTCCTTTCATACTCTCATACCAATCGAAGGGTGTTCATCCCAAAGTGCATAGCAAGATGTCTGTGAAGATTTTCATTCATCCAGGTCATGGTACTTCTAAGTGCTATACAAAGGCAACTGGACTTTCTTGAGGTACTAGAAGACATTTCCCTTCTCAGGCTTCTTCAGTTCTAGCTGACTGGTGGGGAGTCCCAGGTATTTATCCTCTTGCAGGGGTTACCCCCTTGGTTCAACTGGGCAGGTGTGAAATCAGCACTCCAATGCGGACCAAATAAACCCGACTGAGACCTTGTTGAGGAGCTCTCTCTCGGTTCCGTTACAAACCAACTCTGGAGGGCTTCATGGTGTGAACAGGAATTGATCTAGATACAGCACAACTACAAGAGGCATCATGCTCTTTGAGTTAAAGAAGGGGTGAAAGATCCCACATGGCTTTTGTTGATACATTATGGCTTTTTTTAATTTTTTGCCATGTGAAACCAAACTGAATCAAATGAATAACTCAACAAAATATAATCTATTCCACTGAATCGAACAAAAGCAAACAGTCTTAAAAATATATTTTAACCATGGGAAGCATTTTTCCATTCGGCACTTCACTGCTTCTTATGCATTGAGTCAAACACCTGAAAGCCTGAAAGCCCATTACAACTTCTACTGTTGACTGCTGAGCAGCTTCACTTTTAGGGTTACTTCTTAAAGGAAGGGGACACCTTACTTATTATTCATTTCCCCAAGGTATTTTTTTCTCAGTGATCTGTGGATTTAAACAGGCAACTTTGTGATCACAAGCACCCTTTTACCTATAATTTATGGGTGTACAATTATACAGTGAACCCATCACAATACGAATATTCTCAAATAAAAGTTAAAACATTAAAATGTACAATTTGCAAAAAGTACAATTTTCAAAAAGGATACAAACCAGTGATGTAGCTAATGCCTACAAAATCCTTTCCCAGTTCAATACAAAAATGTAATTAATCATAAAAATAATCACAGTAATCATAAGGAGACTATATGTTTTGTCTGCGGAGTTATTCTAGTGACAAATTTTTTGTAAGCAAGACTTTTTCCATACTCAGATGATGCAAAAACCTTAAACTCAGACAGGGGAGGGAAGAGAACTGAGAAAATATAGCCTGAGCTGTTGTGAATAACTCTAACAGGAATAAATATCATCAAGGCTGTGCTGTGATGAATAAGTATGAATGAATATGTGTATGCCTCATTAGGTAAACATGAGCGACAGAAATCCTCATGCGGCCATCATTCCATTCACTAAAACCTTGTTTGCCAGGTGTTGCTGCGTTCCATTGTTTAATTCAGTAAACAAAGCCTAGTGAACTAGACAGAATCGCCTCTGTGTAAGTCATTATAAGTGAGTTCATTTTACTCTGCTAAACTTTTACTTCTTACATTTTAGTTACTCTTTTCACATGTGGCTCCTTGTATCAAAAGGTTAGATGGAATATTTCCGAGTGAAATGACAAATCCTCAGTCCGATAAATTACAATGCAAGCAATGTCAGTGCAGGAGTGATAGTTTTAACAGGTGACACTATACTGAAGTTATGGATTAGGTTTTAAAGCATAACACTACCCTCAGTTTCAGTTCTGTTCCTCTTACAAGTTTAAAAACTGCGGTGTGCTGGACTAAGTGAGCAGCAGTGGAGGGAGAGGGAGGACATTTAGTTACTTTTGACTGTTAACCCTTGCAGACAGAGAATTGTTGATTTAGTGCTTAAAACATAAGCAGTATAAGCTAATGCGCTTATATGTAGAGGTAACACCTATTTCGCTCTTCTGTCTCAAACGACACCAAGATAACACTTCAAATAATATTTGAAATAAATATATTTTAGTGTTTCAGTTCCTTTTAACCAAGTACGTCAATTAACCCAACTCCATGCCTGGTCATCTATGAACTAACTGTAAAGATGCAGCGACTGTAGAAGTCCTGTATCGACTGTGGATTGCTCAGAGGCTCTAATGCAGAGATAGACTCAGGACACAGGTTAAAATTCAAAAAGACAATGTCTGTACTGGGAAGCCAGACATTTATACCAGATAGTCAGTCCAATGCAAAGCGAGGCAAATTTATTTGTATACAACAATTCATACACACAACAGCAACTCAAAGTGCTTTATAGACACAAAAGAACATTTGAGGACATAGAAATTTAAACCAAAAAAAACATGAGTAGAAAAAAAAAGACATGAAAAAAAGACATGAAAAGGCAAATAAATAAATAAATAAATAAAACAAGGATACAAATCCAGGCAGGGAATAAGCAAAAAGCCAGTAACCAACAAAACAAAACCTGATCATGAACACATGAGGATGAACAAAGACAATCTGGCAAGGGAACAAGGAAAACAGGGGAGTATATGTACAGGGTTCACTAAAGGCAAAATCAGGGGCAGGTGAGTAATTGAACACAGGTGTGGCTGATCGCTGGAGAGGCAGGCACATGAAGGCAGGAACTGAAACAACAAGTCATGTGAGTACTTCAAAATAAAACACTTCACAATAGACCTTTATCACATCAGCCATTTTGACAGGAAATAGGAGGTAAACATAGGTGTTACTAATCCAATTAATTAAGGTTCTGTGCTTAAATAGAAAAGAATCTTAATTAATATTTAATACTAACACCTGTGTTTACCTACTATTTTTGTCAAAATGCTTGCTATTAAAAAGATGTATAAAACAGGAAATACCACAGGTAAGTATTAACGGGATGTTACAGTCCCACTTCAATTAGCTTGTTGCCCTCATGCTTCACTAGTGCTCCAAGATATTAGAGAAATCCTACAGCAATACTGCAGTAGAAACCAATACCACAGCTACCACTGTTACTGTGCAAGCAATTTAACATATTTCTACAAGAGGAATAATTCTACTGAAAATACACTAAGAAATGACAGATTTCCAGCAACATTATCGACTTGATGACAAACTTTACAAGGGTACAGGCTCATTGATTTGTGCAGCCAGTCTAGAGCAAATGCAGCCGATCAAGAATCAATAGCAAGTATGCATGGTAATAATTCAGCATTACCAAAAGGCAACCTATGGGCAATAACACATGTAATACCGAAGCTATATTTATTGTTGATTGCTAAGGAAAGCAATGAAATGTCCTTTGGCTGCTGCAGCTGAAACAACATCTGAGAGTCACATTATATTCAGTGTTTGTTAGCACGAACATTTTTCTCTCAAAGTTAGAAACCAGATGCCTTGAAGAGAATAAAAAATCTAGAGCTGCTCTCCTGATAATTTGGTGGCTTCGTACAAAACTTGCTTGAGCTTTTTACATGCAAATGAGCTTTATTTCACTGCAGTGTTGACATTGAAACATGATCCCATATCAAAATGAATTCACTCACGGTGCTGTCACTATGCTCACAAAGTGGGTCTCCCATTAACAAAGCAACTCCAGGATTTGTCTCTTGATGATCATCAAGAGAATTCAGCTTTCTTGTTCTAGCTTTCAGACAGACTGATGCTGTTCACAAATTTTGACTGTCAAGCCGTCAACAATCATTAGATGTGAAATGTGAAAATAGGTTAAAGGTTTGATTTTTCTTTTATGTGTGTCAGAAAAAGATTGATAATCCTAGATGATATTTGCATTTTGCTTTTTGCAGGTCATAACAGTAAAGAAGGTCCATTGTCCTTGGGGCACTTTCTTTTTTTTTCTTTTTTTTCTTTTTTTTTTAGCTAATAAGGCTAAACATTATTTAAGAAACTACTGAATACCTTTTTGGTTCATAGTTCTTTATATTTGCTTTATATTTGTACTTGCAGTGCTCTGAGTTTTCAACACCAAAAGATTTCCTTGCTGTGAGCATGTCCTTTTCACTGTAAACAATGTCAACAATAAGGCAATACATTTCTGTTCTATTTTGAGTCAGATCCTACATGCAGCCATTTATTTATATGCAGTGTGTTCCAGTGACCGAGCACACAGCACACCGACGGATCTGAAAATAAGCGGAATCGAACTTTTGAAATGTGCGTAGCTTCTGCTGTTGTCCGACTATACAGCTGTTAGTTTCAGATTTCAGTTATATAAATGTATATAAATGCCAGGATTTTATATAGTCATTGATTACCATGTAATAAACAGGAATTACATAAAACAGAAATAAATGTTTGACAAGAGATTATCTATCTGTTTGTCCGTCTGTCTGTGTGTCTATCTATCTACCTATTAGTTACCTCAGGCTAGATATATAGCATTTGCTAAATATAATAACTTGAGTGGTTTATGGAAAAATAAGCAAAACTAGACAACATTATTTACTTAATCATAGGTAAATCAATAGGTGCAACAGAATAAATTTAAGGACATTTAATTCTGTGTCTACTTCCTACTTGTTGCCAGGCTCTCACAGTCGAGTCCACTATCTTTCTTTTTATCCACCATCTTTGGTGTAGCAGCATGAAGAGTTCATGAAACAGAATGTGAGTGATGATGTGTTTTTAGCTGCTAATGTTAAGCTAATGTCGGTCAGGCTCCTCCAACGTCCTGCTCCTCCTGCCCTCCAGTATCTAGCTAGATGTCAAATACTGTCCATTGTAATTTCAGTACAGGAACTTAATTCGCAATTTACTTTGATAAAGCACAAAACAGCTTAATAATTTGTGGCTGAGATGTTAACTGTAATTTATTATGTCGTACATCAAAACTTTATTGGGATTTCTTAGGGAGGGGGTTCGTTCAATTAAGGTTTTATTGGTTGAAATTTTATTTACGCCCACTGGTAGAGCATGAGGTCACTATCAAAGACAGTTTTCCAGAAGTAAAAGTAATGGGAGTTCATTTCATGAGGACTTTAAAATGTCATACTGCAGCTGGGCTGCAATAAGTTTGAATACGCAAATGTCATGTAGTTTAGGTGTATGAGGGTCAAGGGGATCTTATCCTACAATAGCAGCACTCATCTGAAAGAAATGGAAGACAGAGGCTTCGAGTTTCATAATTTATGACTCTCTCTCTCTCACCTTCACTCTTTTCCTCTCTTGTTCTTGCTCTTGATCTCTCTTCCTCACTTCAATGTAATCCTCTGCTTTCATTCAGCTTGTTCTTCAAGTAAAGTGAAAAGTCTTCACAGTGCTGTGAAAAACATTTTATTGAGAACACTTTTGATATTATCAGGGAGAAAAAAAACAGAGTAAAAAGAAGACTTTTACCCCTGACACACAAAAAACACCAATCCTTCATGCAAAGTAAGTTCAATGTCAACCTCATTGTACAGTATAAAGGTAAAGGATAAGGCCCCAGTTCTAATAACAGCTGAACCGGAACACCAACAAAACTCCAAAGAAACTTTTCCTCAGAGTGTCAACAATGAAAAGCATATTCAAAATGTGTGAGAGACGAAGGCTGTGGTTGGGATGAGGAAGCCACATACGGTATGTAAATTATGAAACTGATTTTTCCTGCAGAAGCTATTTTAAGCAGACATGCAAAGAATGGATTATGTGATGCATGTTTGGCTTCTGCATCTCCTTTAAGCTGAAACTGGCAGGGCTGAACTTTCTATTTCCTCATGGTTTTCTCATGATCACGATGATAAGTTGTACACAGATGTCCAATAGTCTAAATGCTGGAGATCGATGATGACAGAGCTCAAGGGCTTTATTGTGATCAGTGCAAACAGCAACATGCATCTTGTCACCATGACACTAAAATGGAAATCCTGGATGACAAATATGTGATATTACCGATTCAAATCTGGTTCAAGACCTTTGCAGTTTCCAGTCCCTCTACTTTCTCTCCCATTTCTCTTGTCTCTGTCCATTGTAAACCACCTGACAGAGCAGAAGTGCCATAAAAATATTCAAAATGCTCAAAGAATAAGAGACAGTTGTCATGAATCACTCAAAAGGAAACTGATCTAAGATCAGAGCAGCTATTTTCTAATATCTTTTAGGCATGCACTACCTTATTTAATACCACTGACTAGAATTATAAAACCAACCAAATAAAGTAAAAATAGTATTGCATTCAGCTCAGG
>OMKZ01041643.1:0-12169 GCA_900302535.1 Neoniphon sammara | reverse complement strand
GCTAACCCAAACCCTGGTCTATGACCACTTTAAACCAAAAAATTAGATGACCCCAAATGCCCACTTTGGGGTACTTTTGGGTAACTGTTGTGAGCACTTTAGGGTACTATTGTGTATATTTGGATACCTTTGAGCACTTTTGGGTAACTGTTTGAGCACTTAAAGGTACTTTAGGTTTTGCTGCAGTTTCTATGTTGCTCTTAACTTTACATATGTAAAGGCAAGTGGCCATAACTTACACCAGAATTTCATTTGGACAAACAGGGGAAATCTACAGGGTCTCAATTAGGGAGGATGGGACGTTCATCTCTATTTCAGCCCCATGTTGTGATTTAAACTGATGAAAATGGTGTCGTTTTACATAAAAATCTTGCCAGGAAAGTGCGAGGGAGAAAGGGAGTGAATGATGAAGGAGCGGAAAACAATAAAACAATGATTAAATAGATTTAAAAATCACAAATCAAGGTTTGCTCTTGGTTTTCTAACCTCTCCTGTTCTCCCTCCTTTTGCCCCCCCCCTTCTCCTGTGTGTTTGAGAACTGCTTCAATCGGTTCATTCTTCCCTCTATCATTCTGCCATTAGCTTCGATTATTCTGTTTCTGCAGTTTCTTAGCAATGGATCAATGTCTTGGTTGGCACAGCAACAGCAGTACAAGCATTTCGGGCCAACTCGAGCTTCAGACAGCGATTAAATTGTGTTTGTGTGTGTGAGTGTGTGAGCGTGTCAAGGGTCTTGGAAAAGGGGTAAACTGTGTTGAACGTGTTGCAAAAGAGGTCATCCGTGTTACACAACAAATTGGAACTGGAATTATACATTGAGAGGAAATTCAAGGGAAAATGCTCTTGTATTGCTGTGCTGTTTTTGCCATTGCCGATGGTAGATTCACAAAGATGGCACAAATTTTAGCAAGAGATAATGAAAAAGCAAGGGCGAGAGAGAGAGAGGCAGAGATAAATGAGGATGTTGAGGGCAGGATCTGAAACATGTGAGCCCGTCAAAAACAGGATGAGTGCTGTTTCAGAAATGCAGCAGTCAGCAATACCATCCCGCCGATATGTGGGTCTTGGGGCATCTGTCATCCAACCATCATATAGGTCAGGTGATCCAAGACACAGAAACACTATGACATAGCGTATGTGGGTTTATGTAAGGTTAAAAATAGTCTAATATATTTAGCGTCCAGCTAGATTAAAAAATTAAGGTTACATCCTGTCCTACCTTGAAGCGTCGGGCCAGGAACTTATTCTTCATCTCCAGGAAGTTGCCCTTGTTTGCCTGCGACTTGAAAGGCTCGTTGACGATGGCGAACTGCGGGTCGTTCTGGATGTCCTGCCACCGCGCATAGCCATGACTGCCACAGGTGTCAAGGGTCACGAACAATAAAGATCCAGATCCAAAGTAAACTAATATGAGCCAGCTTCCCAGATGT
This sequence comes from Neoniphon sammara, assembly GCA_900302535.1. Lineage (NCBI taxonomy): Eukaryota > Metazoa > Chordata > Actinopteri > Holocentriformes > Holocentridae > Neoniphon > Neoniphon sammara. The sequence goes on along the minus strand of OMKZ01041643.1, from coordinate 10,739 downwards.
AGTCCACTATAAAATTAACCCTTACAGTGAAGCTACACAGGGCAGGTTTCATCATGTCAAGCATTACCTTGATGAACTTGACCCATCTTGAAATACAAAATTGCAAGAGGCTACAATAGTTGAAATAGGTTTCTGACAGTTTCTGAAATAAGATAATGGTCTTTTATTTTAATAAACTAAGCAAAATCTAAGCATTAGTTTGCAAAATACTGAAAACATGACTTTCATGTGACTCTCGCAAACATATAACCCTAATTCAGATAATAGAGTGAAGCCAATGAACCAAATGACCCACTACATCAGCTTCCAGCAGATACAGTTTACTGTTTACCGAGCCCTGGCTGACTTGTTGACTTATTACACTGGGACTCGGCAGCCGACAGAAAAATAAACACAGCGGGGTCATCGCCCGGGCAACTGCTGTCAAGGATACAGCACGATTCCCGCCAGCAGCCAGAAGTCGTGTCGGCGGTGCCAGATCTCGTTCATCTTTCCCGAGGAGATGGCAGCCCGCTCCTCATTCTGCCAAAGAGTGTGGAGCTCTGTGGGACGACGCCAGCACAAGGTAAAAATAACATCGGTCTTAAAATGTTTAGCTAATGGTAAAATAACAGCGATGAAACCTGGCCGCAGGTGCTACCGCTGCCTGCAGAGCTCTGCGGGCTACTGAACAAAGTAAAAATAATGTTGATAGCATTTTGTTATTTTGGAGGGGGGGGTGATTAAACTTCCTGATCTAAAAATAGAAGAGTCTGTGGTGGACATGAAAGGAGTTTTTGAGATTACAATTGGGAGTATATTTTATTTTTTATGAGCTGGAACATTAAGTACAAAATATATTTGAGTGTGAAATGACCCTGTGATGTAATGTCAAACCTGAATCAACAAACTGTGATGATTGCTACTGAATTTTGAAGCTTAACCAAGGAAAACTAGATCATTCAAGCTGTTTGTAGCAGGATGAAAATGAGACTCGAGTCCTGCGAAAATGAATCAAACCTGATCTCGACAGGAGGGCTGAATGTCTGAAGGACTCCATTTCAAATGGTGCTAATCTATGTTAAGATCAGTGGGTGTCCAAAACATAATGTCACGATGTTGTTTCATCGAAATATCATCAGAGCAATTCACACAAACCTTTTACGTTTTAAAACATAAAAAACAACCTTTATTTAATTTTTTTCATATGCAATATTTTCTGTGATATTGCATATGAAATCACGGTTGCAAATATAGTGATTTTCAAGATTATCGGCCCAAGCGTACTCTATAATAATGTCAATAGCGCATGCATCAATTTCATCTATTGCGCAAACGCTGCAGGAAATTAATTAAGCAACTGAAATGTGACTGAGCCAGTATTTAGCCGCTGGTAGGTAATAAAGTAGCAGGCATGAAGATATTTTCACCAGTGAAGCCTCCATCGGCGATGTTGAACATGAATCGCGGTCGCTCAGTGGGCGGCTTCCCGTTGCCCTTGGGCATCTCCTCCTTAGCTGCTTTGACTTCTTTCCCAGCATCTTTTTCCCCTTTAACCTCCTCTGTGGTTGAGAAAGAAACAACAATGGCACCATTTAGCAAAGATGAGTGATATATCACCGTGTGTCAGGTTATAACCACAGGTGAACTGGAGATAAACAAAGACGGCAAGACCTACCCTTCTTCACCTCAGTCACCTCGGGCTTGTCCTTGGTGTCCGCTGCTTCCGTCGGGGCCGGTGTCTCCTCGCGCCTTTCCTTCTCCTTCTCCTTCTCTTCGCCCACCTTCTCTGCCTCTGCATCAAGACGCACAGCTTTCAATAACTCAGATTAACAACAGCGAGGAGTTCTCTAAAGATTTTGGCTTTTGTGCTGCTCCACACCAACCTGTTTCCTCTAATTGTGCATTTGGGATTTCAACTCATTGTCGGGACAAAGTGGAATCAGTATCTGTCCTGTAATTATGTGGATCAGTCAAGTGAAATTACAGCTCACTGAACAGTAAAATTACAGTTCACCAGTCAGGTTTTGGGGTCACATCTTCCTCAGCTTAATTCAATAACTTTCAACTATAAAGTGAGTCTATTCATTGGCTAATAATAGATTTTTTTCAATTTATTCATGATATTTTTTTATGATTTTGATGATAAAGAAAACTGATGTTCCTTTATCGGCTGAACTGCAAGTGAATTGACCCATATTCTGTTGCCAGTTTGCAATAGTCCAATATATTTTGCAAATTTTTTTTTTTTTTTTTACCTGGTTTCTCGTCTTTGACCAGTGGAGCTTGTTTTGTTGTTTGCTTCGTCTCCTCTTTGCTTTCCTCCTGTGCTTTCTTCTCCTCAGTCGCGGCAGGTGGAGCGTCAGCTGTTTCTTTCTTCTCCCCCTCTTTCAACTCGCTCTCGTCCTTGTTTTCAGGTTTTCGACCAGGCGATGCGTCTTGCGCTGTCTCTTTTGTCATGGAGGAAGGCTGGAGGATATATATACAGGCTATTTTATCAATCAGTGCAATGAAATTGGCTTGCTGCTGGAAGCCTCCTGTCTTCAAACTGTCAACTTTTCAGGAGCAAAGAAAAACAGTCTCATTGTTGACTTGATGTTTGTTTTGAGATTATCCAGCTGGATAAAAACACAAGGACTGCAAAATTTTACATAAACATGAAAATCACCAAAATTGGAGGTTCATACTTGACAGCGATGTTTTACACTGCAAAAATGTCCAAAATGTGCCAATCATTTTGCTAGTATGGGAATTCAAAACTTAATTTTCTGAAAAATGAAAAAATCTGCCACTTGTTTCCAATGCTGATTAATTTGGGTGAGATTATCTCATCCCACTGGAAAGAAAATGGGATTCTACAACTAGATAAAAGTCTAAATGACCTGCTCGGATGAGTGTTTTTGCTGTGATGTAGCACCTAAACGAGGCTGACTAAAATAAACCAAAAAAGTAGGGACAGCAAAACAGTAATGTGTATGATAATGCGAGGAAAGAATGCTCATCAAACCAGCTGGCTGATTAAAGGACACTTTTTGATCAGAAGTGTTTTGTTTCACAAGAAAAGAGCAACTGCTGTGTGAGAGCCATTTCCCACCTCTTCAGGGTCTCCAGTCTTGCTGCTCTCCACCTCTTTCCCCTCATCCTTTTCTTTCTCCTTCTCTTTCTCCCTCTCTGATGGAGCCTCTCCTTCCTCCTTCTCCTCCTCCTTCTCTCCCTCTTTCCCGTTCTTTTCTAGTTTGTCTGCAGGAGTCGGGGTCGCTGCGCACACACATTGGCACACACACACACACACACACACACACACACAATGCTGCGAGTCACAGCCAGCTCTAAATGTGATGGTGTTTACATGGGGTGCCCCCTGCTGGATCTGGAATGGTGTGTGTGTATGTGTGTGTGTGTGTGTACCTGGCTTGGAGGTGCAAGGCGTGTTGTTACAGCTGGCATCGGGCGTGGGCGTGGCGGTCTTGATGACAGGTGAGGAGGCTCTGGAGGAGGATTTGTCTATGCCGACCTCAGGCTTGAGTTCGGGAAGACTCCACCGCCCGTTGATGTGCTCAAACTCCTGGATCTGAACGCATACCGCACAAAATAAATAACTCGACTCACACATTCACCCTCCTAATTCAACCCTATTTAATTTCACCCCCGTGTGCCCCGTTTGCCTGGCAGCTCATCACACATTCCCCTCGGCAAAGGCAGTAGATCAGGGCGTCTGCACGTTTCAACAAGCAGGATTTAGGAGTTTGAGATGATAGGATAAAATTTAAGACCCATTTCAACACATAAATAAACCGGAGAACAAGCAGCAGTAGGCAGAATACATGTCAAGGTGTTGATTTCTTGCTAGAAAATAAAGTGCAGGAGGAAAACTGAAAAGGCTATGTGTGTTTTTTTTCAATTTACAACATTTTAATACTTTTTATTAAGGGTGTAATGATTCATTCATGCATTAATGCATTGATTTTAAATTCTGCTGATTCAGCTGCATTGATCTGCTAAAAGAAATAAATAGAATGAATCGCTCTGACTTCAGCCTGAACTGAAATGCTAATCATTCACAGATTTTTTTTGTCAATATTTGTTTTTTAAATAAACAATGTGTCAGTAATTATGTTCAGAATAAAGATGGCAGTCTTGCATTATGACTTGTTTACTAATGATATAAAAGTTCTTAAACTGAATCACAATCTAGTGAGTCGTTAATCGAACTGAATCGCCCAAAAATCCACACCCCAACTTTTTACGGAACTACAGACACCCTGTTGTTTTAGGTCGACCCTATCATGTGGCATATCTTGCTTTCTCCACCATCTTTGGCTGGAGTTAAGAGGGCGAACACCCTCTGGCCTGACCTTCTTCTTGACCAGAGACATGACCCCGATGCGGGTGAGGACCGGCTGGCGGCACAGGCCCTCCCTCGGCACGCCGTCGGCGAATGTCTCGGACCCGTCAGCTACCGGCTCGCACAAGTGACGCATGAAGAGAGACACATACGCTCTGGAACAGGGGGAGGAGACAGATAAATGGTTAAAGGTTTGACACAGGACAGAACAGAGAGAGAGAGAGAGAGAGAGAGAGAGAGAGAGAAAAAGAGATGGCGGCTGAAGTCAATAAAATTTTTCCTCACTTGAACTCCTTCTCTGTTTTGCCCCTGAGGTCTCTGACCAGCCACTGACAGGAGAAAGCATCCTGGGACGGCATTCCCCAGCGCATCACTGCGTTCAGGAAAGCCTTTCGCTGGCGAGTGTTGAAGCCCAGCACCTATCCACATGGTGAAAATTACAGTATACTGTGGATATTCCCTAATGAAACTGGCATTCAATAAGCAATGGAAACTGTCTCTTAAAAATGTATCTGTGTAGTGTCAGTGTCCTGGAAAAACCTGGTTGAAATGTCAAGAGAATGAGAAAACTCTTAAGATTTTTCAAGGTTGAAGGCTCATTTTCCTATTGACAACAATGTATCTCTTGTACAGCCCAAGGCCTTTCTCAGAAGACATAACTATCTAATAATGCTAGAATAAACTCTGAATCTTAGCTTGAACAATGCAGCCCATTATAACCATGACTGCCATTATCAAGATGATAAATGATCCTGGAGCTTTTGGAGTTATTGGAGCTAGATTTAATATTCAAGCTTTACTGCCATCCACGGTCAAAGATTGTTCGAAAAATACCTGGAGTGAAACTTCACATTAAAACAAAGCTAACAGATTCCAGTAATATCAGGTTGTTTTTTTAAAAAAAGAAGCCTAAAATGAAAACAGAGCTGGTACCGAAGAGATGTACAGACCTCAAGGTTGCCTCCCACTCTGGCCAGAAGAGGAGGCAACGGTTTATCCTTCTCATTCCTCAACTGGCGGCGCGACTGCCTTCGCCCTGCAGCGACGATAGGAGGCAAAAGGGAAGGATGGCAACGAGGGCAGGTCGATACACAGGGAGTGGCACAGGGAAATAGTCAATAATCGTAGATAATAATAAGAAATAATCATCAATATATTTCTTTTGAGGTATCTAACTTTACACAGGGTTTCTAATTTTGACTTGAGTTGAGACTGAGAACATGCAAATACAATCAGAAAGAAAGTATGGTTCCCAGAGCTTCCTTCAAATCCTCTGTGTACAGACCTTGGTCAACCAAGAATCAAAAAAAAACTTTCGAATGCTTGGAGCATTTGCTTTTGACTCTCTGAAGTATGAAATGGAGGGCGGTTTGCATTTTTGGCACCGGTCTGATTTGCTCGGTGCCAGGCAAGATCAGCCCCCGCCAGATTAGTATCTGAATCCATTTCAAATTGTAATTCAACGCAGACTTGTGTGTGTACTTTGTTGCAGCAGGCATCTTTCATTGTTGGTGAGGAGCTCCGTTTTTCATGCCTCTCGTATCGCTTCCTTACCTTCTGGCCTCTCGTCAAAGTCCTCATCCTCCTCCTCGGAGCCCACTGAATACTCGGACTGGTTATCTGAAATATCAGCATGCCACTCTGAAACAGCACATGGTGGTCCGTCAATAGGCCAGGCCCATTCACTTCCACTGTGTCAGCAATACTATACAAACATAAGCCAGTCTACATCATAGATACATCACTGTACTACAGAACTGCAGCTATTTATAAAAACGAATAATGTTAGAGTATAATACCAAAACATACATAAGTATTCGGGTTTGGGTATATCCATATTAGGAAAATTAATTACTTGAATAAATCCTCTATTTTTGAGAATTAAGTAAGTGAATTGATTGTGGCTGGACAACATGGTTGAAATCAATATCAGTTTTTTTCCCAATATTAATATATATGAAAATCCCATACTGAATAATTGAACTCATTCATATCACTGAACCAAATCATACCGTTAGGTGTGATGTCAAACATTTTCAAATAATATTCCCTAAAAATTTTCATGCCTATTTTTGTCATTTTTAAAATAAAAATTCCGATATGATTCTACTGTAAAACAATAATAAACAACAATATTGAATTACGGCTCAAACCTAAATAAAAGACTCCATTTTCAAATCCCTGGCCTCGTTTCCCAAAAGAACCTGAAACTCCTCTCGTTCCACTGACTTACAGTGGAACTACATTCGCCTTATACTAAGCTACTATTGGGTAAAAAAACAGCTCAGATAACTTTATTTTGGCCACCTGAGCTTTTCAGACCAGGTTCAAGCACCAAACCCAGTCCCTACCTTGGTCCTCCTGCGCTGCATCGTTGTAGTTGACAGGCTTGCGGTTCCTTTTGCCTTTGCCCAGTTTGCTGGCCAGATCCTCTTGCTGCTGCTCGTAATGATGCCGCAGCAGCTTCTCCCAGTAGTCCGGGTCCACATTCTCCTCCTGTTTGATGATCTCTCGCTCTATCTCCTCTATCTAAAGCAACAGACAGGCACATAATGGATACAGACGTCAAAGGTGCGGAGGGTGATGTTGATGGAAGCGTGTTTGAATCCAGATCACACAGGCTTTTCCTCACAGGTCAGAGCACAGGTCAACAGAGACCATGGACCCTGCCAATATGGATATGTAAACCATTCTTCACCTGGATATCTTCACTCCCTATCTGTCTTCCACTCTCTTTTGAACTTTCACGTTCAGCTACACAAAATATTACACTGCGATCCCACTTAATCTGCAATGAATTTATGCTGCTACAAAGTATTTCCAGATTTCTGTGCAAAGGTTCCTTGGCTCAAATGTATTTAGTTGAAACGGACTGGTTGCGCTTATCAGCTGTGAACAGTACAACAGCATACACAAAATGTTTTTGATGCAAAAACATAATACAAAGCATGTAAAAAGGAGGTTAAACAACATTTGTTTTAGTTTACGCGTGAAAAATCAGCATATAATCAGAAAAAATCCAATGCATTTCAACACCTGCATCACAACAAAATGCATCTGTAATAGGATGATGCACTGGTTATGGATTCTCAAATTTCAGATGAATGAAATTCAGCAGAACTACAAATAGTTATAGTTTAAAAGGTCATTTAAAATATGAGTCCTATAGTCTTTCTGGCATGTTTGTGTAATGTTGCCAATGCACATCTGCCGTATTAAACCCTGTCCTTCTTCTGTCTCCCTCCACAGCCTCCTCCACCTTATTTCCCTCCACAAACCTGCTTAATTCTTTCAGAAGAGTTGAAGTATGTCCCTCCCCCACTCCTTCTCCCTGCTTCCCTCTATCTTTCCTCCATTTCTCACCTTATCCTCCTCTCGGACCATGTACTGGGCCACTTTAAAGGAGCTGAGGTACTCGTTCATGTTCTGAACGTCCGAGTCGTCCGTGGCGTCTTGGCTTCGGTCCAGCAGCCTCTCGATGGCGGTGCTGTCGTAGTGGATCACGCTGCCCTCTTCCTCGCCTTTATCCCCCGCGGGACACTTCATACCTGCCGCATGAGGAGGTGAAATGCAAATAGTCTGTCCTCCTCAGCCAGGATGATTTATCCGAGAAAAAAAATCCCACTACAATTCACATGAAATGAGTCCAAACTTTCCTGTCAAGCGATTTTTTACTAGACTATATTACATGATAAATAAAAATAATGTAAGTCAGGTATCTCCTTTTGTCAAATGTCTTCAAATCAAGGCATATTATCATGAGTATGTTTGGCAAAATCATTTCACATGGAAAAAGAAGCCTGCCAAATCTTCCCTCCTGGAATGATCTCCTCCTCAATTCCATCCAAAGATCCCATTTCTACTAAAAATTAAACTGATGCTTCATCTCACAGTCATGACTAAACCAACTGCAGTGGGCCGCTGCGTTTTTCAGAGTATTTATTTAGGCCTGAAATAAAGCAGTGAAATTCACGTTTAACCACAACAAAGTGTCGTTACCCTCCCCCTCGTCCTTGAAGAGCTCCTCCGTTCCGAACTTGAGGATGTCGTCCAGCTCCTGCTTGGTCATGGAGCCGGCCTTGGATCCCAGGCCCGGCCGGACCACCAGGTGGGTCAGCATCATCTTCCTCTTGGCCACCTGGGTGATGCGCTCCTCCACGCTCGCACGGGTCACAAAACGGTAGATCATCACCTTGTTGGCCTGCCCAATACGGTGGGCGCGACTGAATGCCTGGACGGAGAAAGAGAGAGCAGGGGGACGAAGTTAAAAGTGAATATAAGAGAAATGGAAAGATTTAAGGGATGATACGAGGAAGTGGGTGTCGGGGTGGGGGTGGGAGGTCTGGGATGCTATAATTTAATGTTCGCCCTCTGGAGCTCTTGCAAGCCAGCAATCACCATCGCTTCCCATATACTGTTAAGTGCTAGACATGGGAATTTTAAGTAATTTCATTGATTGATATGAAGTTATGAAACTAACTAAAAAGTCAAAATATGAAAAAATGGTCAGACTAGGCTTGGGAAGATAATCCGATAATTCTAATACTGCAACATAAAAACAAAGCAGTAACACAAGTATGAAAGGAAGGAAAAACATGCTATGATTAACTCTCCTCCCCCATTTTATCACCCAACACTGACATATGCTAGAGTAATCACAATTTCCCTCAACATCTGCCGCTGTGTTTCACAGTTTGGACTTTAACTGTTTCCATCCATAACAGCCACCAGTCCAGCTCTACCTGTATGTCGTTGTGAGGGTTCCAGTCGGAGTCAAAGATGATGACGGTGTCGGCTGTGGCCAAGTTGATCCCCAGACCACCTGCTCTGGTGGAGAGCAAGAAACAGAACTGACAGGCCCCAGGAGCTGAACGAAGAGAAAGAGAGAGAGAAAGAGAGAGAGAAAAAGGAAGTGTGAGAGAGAAGAATCAAGCACATCGTGTTATAAAGCTCTCTTTAATGACACAATCCCACTATTGTCAGTCACTCTACAACAAATGCATACCACCTTCATGATTCTAATATAATATAATATAATACAATACAATATATTGTATCTGTGGGGGCTTGATGGGTTTGCTGACCAATAGTTCAATCCATCCATTTTCTCTTCCTGCTTATTCATATTCAAGATGACAGGGGGGCTGGAGCCTATCCCAGCATGCATTAGGTAGAAGGCAGGGATGACCAATACTTATGATTCAAAAATTACACAATCACCAAATACTGAAATTTATGGCTTTCAATACTCACTTTCCTTAAACTCCTTGCCCATCAGGAGCTTCACTTCCTATCTTCATCCTCCACCTACTTGCATTTTTCAAGTGCTTAACTGCTAAACCAAACCCCAACTCTCACTAGACATTTCAGCTACAGAGGCTACAAAACCTCATGTTCCTGCCAAAATAGCATCTCTATTGTCAAAATACGCCTTTATTGTTTGCGTCAATTACAGGCCACTGCCGCGAAGGGGAAGAGGCTGAGCCGGAGGCTTTGCCAATGTTGCTGCAATTCCCACTGGCCGCCAACAGAGGCCGATAAAACTCACAGATTACTTAAAGGAACAGTTCACCCAACATAAAAAAAAAAAAATAATCTGTGCGTTATTTGTTGAGGTTTCCAGTCTGTCTCCCTTCACCCCAATATAATGGGGCAGCCCTCGGGGTGAAGAGTTTTATTGGGAACTATTTCCTGGCCAAGAACACCAGAAAACTGTATCTATTTGAGAGAGTTTGTACTCCTTCAAAGAGGATAGATACAGTATAAATACAGTTATCTCTTACCAGGGAGATGGGGAGATTGTGGCAGACAGGAAACCTCACCAGATGATATAGAAACTATCTGGCTGGATAGATTACACTAGGGGTACGTGAGAAAATATTGGGGTTTTTTTGTTTGTTTTTTTTTTGTTTGTTTGTTTAAATATATTTTACCTGAACTGTCCCTTTAAAGACCACATTCATACCATTGAAACGGTCGATGGCCTCCTGTCTTAGTGCTCCTGTGATGCCTCCATCAATTCTTTCATACTTATAACCCTCATAGTCCAGGAAGTCCTCTAACAAGTCCAGCATTTTAGTCATCTGCAGAGAGAGAGAGAGAGAGAGAGAGAGAGAGAGAGAGACAGACAGACAGACAGAGAGACAGAGAGAGAGATGGTTGTGTGAATTTGTTTTTTCATGTTATAATCTGTGAAGGGAGGATCCCATTTGGGGGGTGTGTGTGTGTGTGTGTGTGTGTGTGTGTGTGTGTGTGTGTGTGTGTGTGTGTGTGTGTGTGTGTGTGTGTGTGTGTGTGTTGTGTTGCTCGGTCACAGTAATAACTGAACCGGATGTTGTTTTGTGGGTCACACACACACACACACACACACACACACACACACACACACACACACACACACACCCCTTACCTCTGA
>OMKZ01041616.1:8970-31466 GCA_900302535.1 Neoniphon sammara | reverse complement strand
GAAGAAAAAAACAGTAAAACTTGCACTTACTGACAGGAGATATGTTTGTGGAAAATATTGCTGTAGAGCATGTTAGGACAGTAGGATGACTTAGTGAGTCAAGAGACCAGAGGATCCACATTCAAACCCCGCCTATCAGCAACTATCTATCCTGCTGAAGTGTTCTTGAGCAAGACGCTGAGACTGTTTAATTACTTATTTCAGCTTCCCCTTTTGCACTTTTCCTCGAGGGAATCCCTGCTGCCATTGGAAGTGTCGTTACTTTATTCTGACAACATTAAATGAAGTTTTTGAGGTCCGAAGGAAGCGAGTCTGTAGAATGCATTATGATTGTTTAGAATATCCTCTGTACAAACCATCATTTTGGAACAAGCATTCCATAAGTAAACAAATAATATTCTGAGAGCTTCACTCTATTAATGCAATTAACTCATATGTGATATTTTATTACTCATTGCTCTGCGTAAATATTATTAATGATTAACAGTTATTAGGCCTGCTTAAGGGCAAGTGCGTTCTTTTTCAGTTACTCCACTCCCCATTTGGATGCTGCCTTCTGCTCTTCGTATACTTTGCTGACGTAGAAGCTGTGTATCATCGAACAGTGATTTGAAGTTGAGGTGCGCCTGTTAAATTGAGCAATGAAACAGCGCCAGAGATGCTGGTCTGTAGCTGATCTTGACCTTTGACTTCCCTGTAGACAGAAGGAAAACAAAAGGCAAATTTCCCTGCAGGGATCAACAATGCATCTTATTATTGGTTGTTATGAGGCCAGCAATCCAACTGGTCAAACTGAGTCATAATGATAACAATACAGCAGGGACTCCCACTTCATCACAAACAAGACTCCTCGTTTACGTGCTTGCATTCATGCATGTCTGTGTGCGCGGAAGAGGAGAGGCTTGCAGTCTTGTGTGTGTGTGTTGTCAACATTAGCGTGTTGGGTTTAGGCCATGATTCAGTGCGGATAAATTTAGCTCTGTGGTTTGAAAGTGTTGACCTTTGCTCACTCAAGCATCGTGACGACAGACGCAGACTGGCAATTTTGGCGGTGCCTGACCCTGGATTTGGAGAAATGGAGCTTCGGGGGGGAGTGCACTCTGGAAAGATGTGAGATAGAGTGTAAAACCATGAGAAATCAAAATGGGCTAGCAGCCACATAGATGCAGGCCTAGTCCAGGAGAGAGAGAGGGAGGGAGAGAGAGAGAGAGAGAGAGAGAGAGAGAAGAAAAATGGAATAGAGAGAGGAATGTGAGCATCCCTGGGTGAGGCTGGGGATTAAAATCTGTTAGGCTTTGTGTGTGTCTCTCTGGCTCCATGCACTCAGTTAAGTGCCTCTCATGAGCAGGATGTCTGTAGAGTAGAGTACAGTAGAGCAGAGTAGAGAAAGAAAGGGAGCCGAAAAGGTCGACTTTGGTCTACAGGGCCAAGTTAGGCCACTGACTGACTGATGATGTTACACAGCGCATCAGTTATCGACCCTCTGGCCTTGTTTTTTAAAAAATGGGGTAGCAGTGAGAGTGGGTGGGGTGGCAAGATTAAATGCCAAATCAGCCAGACAAAAGGGACTGCTGTGACGTGACTGTAGAATAAAGACATGAATTTTAATCCGATCCAACACAATCCTCATTATGATTCCAATCAACTCGCTCCATTTGATTTACACCTAAAAATGATGTTGAACGTCATTCAGCAAGTAAATGATTATTCTGTCAGCACCCAATTAAATGGTCTGGGCCGGAAGTTAGTTAATGGTTAGCAGTACAATATAAAGGGAAGGTGCTAGGCATCAATAATGTCAGGTACACACACACAACACCTTGTTATCATGATGCAAAGACCCTGTGAAGCTTCATTTCAGTACTGCCCTTATTCTTCAATTCCTTACATAATTTCTGTTAATCATGTAGCAATCAGGAGAGATGACATCATAATACTGATAAATTTCATATGAATCCCCCTCACAGTTTATAATTATAACACTAGACAGTCAGGGTGCTTAGTGTGAGGATATCTAAGATGCATTATATAGATATAACACCCATTTAAGAGCAGATTAATGCAGCCTTTTAGGGTATCGCATGGTTTTCAGAGTGTGAGGGAGCGAAAAGGTTAAAACCAAGGCTCCATTAACAGGCCTGCCGACCCAATTCTGCAGCAGCGGAGGATTATAACACAGGGGGGAGTGAGAGTGTTAATATGGGCCATACTTGGTTCAGTACCTAATGCACGAGACGAAGAAGAGGAGGGGCTGAAGGGTGCTGCTGGTTGTAATGGAAAGGAGAAGATGGAAGTGGGTAGGTGGCGCGTCACTCCGCTGGACGTGAATGATTAAATGATCTCCTGCTGGATTACTATTCCATATTCTAAATGGGAGATTTTTTAAGCTTCATAAACAAATGCACTCATTTATGAGGGATTAACAGTAATCTCTCTATTTCTATCCTTTTTCCCCTGTGCACCTCTCTCTGTTCCCTCTTTCTGCCTCTCAGTGCCTCTAAGCACAGTTTCTGGTGTGCTATGCTGATGTTGGTTTTGTGACTATTCTTACTCTCTTTATACTTCTTTGTATCATTGTGTCTAATCCCATATTTTATGAGTTCCTGTTGTTTCCTATTTATTACTGTCACATCCTTTTCTCTAATCATCCACCACTTAATACTCCCCTTTTGCCTTTAATACTGAAAGACACACAAAAGGAAACACAGATCCTCATGGAAAGACAGAAATGACAGACAGGCACACAGACTGAGTGGCTTATTAACACACTTGGTTCTTGGTTTTAATCAGCAGGCAGACAAAAGGTGTGAGGTAATTGCTTAATAGATTACAAAGCCTCTCTTCTCTCCTTTACTCCTGCTACATGGATTAAGAGTCACATTTATTTTTTCTGATACCCTCTTCTTTATTTATTGCACGTCTGTCCGTCCTGGGAGAGGGATCCCTCCTCTGTTGCTCTCCCTGAGGTTTCTTCCTTTTTCTCCCTGCTGAACAGGTTTTTAGGGAGTTTTTCCATATTCAATGTGAGTGTCTAAGGACAGAGGATGTTGTATTGCTGTACAGACCGTAAAGCCCTCTGAGGCAAATTGTAATTTGTGAATTTGGGCTATACAAATAAAAACTGACTTGACTTCTTATTTAGAGGGTGTAAAACAGTTCTTCCCTAGCAGACAGTAAAGCACACACAGCTACTGACACACACACAAAAAAAAAAACTAACACTGGAGAGAGAGAAGGAGGAGACGGTTTCATTCAGTCCACCTCATATGTTTGTATGGGCACATTATATAAACACACATGCAAGCAGGAGGAGATGGAAGGAGAAGGATAAAGAGAATGAATGGGTTGGTAAGACCTGAAAACCGTTTTTGTTAAAATAGAGAAGAGTTCTTGTTGTTGTGATACGGGAGGGGGTTTTGGTCCCATTATGGGACGGTGATGTGGGTCTGTCAGCTCTCACAGCTCATCCTTGGCCCCCGTCACCCTGCCTCTCCCTCTGCTCTTCTCCTTTGCTGCTTGGCTCCGACCGCTGCGGCCCGGGGTGGCAGTGCCCTTGTTGTCCTCCTGAGTTTTTACCACACTATGTCCATCTGCAGCCCACAGGGCCTCAGCCTCCTCTCGCTCCTGAGACACAAAAGGACAAAGCAGAGATGAAAACACTGGGGCTGTAAGAAATGAAAAGGCAGTAACTGAGAATGCAAAATGAACATATTGTAGCATTCTTACAAAAGACTGGAATTTGTTATTGCTGTTACGAGCCAGTTTACAGTTTCTTTTGATTTCTGTTATAGTGGAGCCTCCTAAGGGGCTCTCGCGTTTGGTGGGTGCAGTTTGGGTAGGTGACACCAATTTACATTTTATTCAGTCTGTGATTTATTGCATTTGTATTGCATTTTACTCTAAATGCCAATGAAAATACCTTAGAGAGAGAGAGAGAGAAAGAGAAAAAGAATCAATTTACAGGCTGCATGATGCTGTTAAGAATAAACGAACAACTACATTGGGTAAACTACATGTTTCAAGATGAATTTTGGCCTATGTTATGAATAAATGCCACTCTTTAGTAAAGCTCCTGGTATTCCTGTTATTTTTAAAGCATGGTTGTTACAATATAAAGAGCTTTGGTTCAAAATTCAACACTTACATAATGATTGATAACATAAAATCAGACCAAATTTTAGTGTTGAAGCTGTGCTATGTAAAACTGCAGTGAAGTGACCTTTGGGCTCAAATGACAAAAAAAAAAAAAAAAATCTGATGGTTGAGTCTACATGATTCATCATTGGCCTGACTCACTGATAAATTACATGCTTATTGCATGATTTTTGTCAGTTGAGTCTAAATGATTCTTACTTAAATTAATAAACCCTAAATTTTGCGTATCTGTTATATTTTACAAAATGTTATATTTTACAATATAATAATGTTTTGAGTGATTAACGTCAGGCATTTTTGATCAGTGTAATAACAAACTATAGAATACTTAATGTTCTGACATTATGCAATCATCAGCTGGGCTTTGTAAGTGACAGTACTTGAAAACTACCATCAGATTTGCATTGCACTCTGTGTCACTGTCTCCAGCTGGTCTTGTTACCCAACACCTGTGTCACTATACCAACAACCACAAGTCTGCAGCCTGGCCCTGAGGTCACAGGACCACACCTTTCTCCTGTATGTCGTAACATCCCTCACCATGTCCCTGTGCAGCTTCTCCTTGGTGAACCAGAGGGCCAGCGCACACCTCCGGCCAGCCGTCACTGCTGTGACACCGTGAGGATTCACTGGACCTGAGGAGAAGGCGACCAGACGCCCACAGCTGGGCATTACCCGGGCCTGTAGACATGAAGGGAGAATGGAAGGGGATAGAGGATGGGTTTAACAGGGCTAAGGAGCAGATATTCTTCTCTATGTTGTCAAATATTTAAAATGCGCCTGCAATCTAGGTCGAAAAGTGACTTACTGTCACAGTCTTGGCATCCATGTTAGTGAAAAAGAATTCTCCACCTTCAAAGTTGTCGTTCAGGTAGAGAACAGCGCTGTAACAGAAATAGGCTTGAGTTAAATCATTCAAACATACCATGAAAAAAATCGATATGTCCTATTCCAGTTGAGCTTTGAGTGAAATTAAATTCTCCATGCTCCATACTAAGTGCAAGTACAAATACAGGAATGTATTTGTGGTCATTTAATATTGGATTTAGTCTTAAAATCTTATTTTCCTTCAAACAACGGGTTGAGATATAATTTCACATGCCACTAACACAATTTCAGCACACAATTTATTTGACACAACTGACGTAAAAGTAAGAATAAGAATGATAATAGTATCATTCCACTTTTTTTTCTTCAAAGTAACGTCATGTGTGCCCAGAGATAATAAACTGGTAAAGTCCTCTGCATCCGGAGCCACATGATCAATCACCACTGGCCTGGATCAAATCCTGACAGAGCTCCCTCTCTTGTGTCTCTCCTGCTTCCTCCCTCTCTACTGTCCTGCCATTTGGATTAAAAATGAAAAGGTACTTAAGTTGAATATAGAAAAAACATATTTAATGGTACTGTAGTCAAGAAAATTCTCGACAACTTGATTTGTCTTGTAAAGAAGGTAAACTATCTCCCTGGCCAAATCTTAAAAACGTTTATAGAAATATAAGATTTTAAGACTACTAATTATTATGAATTTTTTGTTAGTGCCTGAGGTCTCTGTGTGTGAAGGCTGGTGGTTCCCTCCAGCACTGTCTGATGTCTGGCTCCAGGAGGCAGTTATCAACATGGACGGGGTGCGACAGGTCCAGCCTGCCCTCTTGGTCCCCTGGGCGCAACAGGAATACAAAGAATTTAAAATACTAAGAAAAGAGCAGATGTAATGTCACAGCATCAAAGTCATAAATCCCATCGTTGTTGCTCTACTTCCACATGGGCAGATCTAGTCAATTTCTGCTAATTTATCATGATGATCTCCCTCCAGTGAGATCTAGAGGGGGACTAGATGAAGTACCTGTGATGGCGCTGCGGCAGACCAAGTGTGTGAAGGAGAAGAAGAGTCCCGAGGGGCTCCTGAAGTAGGAGTGCAGCAGGGCTTGCACCCTCTCGCCCAGCTCGTGTAACAGCCTGGCATCAGACTGGTTCACCATGCCATCCTGAGCCAACTGAAGGGGGGTTAGAGGGGAGGCGATTGGGAGGGTGCTGAATGAATGCTAATCTCAGAAAACGTATTCAGGATGAAAAGAATACTGCATTAAAAGAGGCTGAGATATTTAAGCGCATCAACCCGGTGAACAACAATGATTTGAGTAAAACATGTATTATGCTTTCTCTCCCATTCACCCACCTTTAAAGCCCTGAGAACAGTCAGGCCCTCAAACTTTTCATGAGGCGTGTGCGGAGATCGTCGTCCCCGGTAACCATCTCCAGCTGATGCCGCAGCCTATCAGAGACAACAGAAAATGGTACCGGGCATAGAAGGGCAATGTGTTTTTAACAAAGACCCCAAATCTATAGTGTTTTCCTGTATATTTGAGTTGGGCTGATTGTTTTGCGATGTTTTGTTTTGCAGAGCTTACTGTTGCTAACTGCAGTATTGTGTCACATTCCTTCTGAGTCATTACTCCATCGAGTACTACACGATTGGTCCCGTTCAAAGCCTCGTCGTCCATAACGATGGTGACACCAGTCTGAGGGACGGGACCCCCTGGAGGACAGACGAACAAGAAAGGGTGAGAGGGAAAACAGCTGGGTCAAATACTGATGTGGACATGTTGGAAGCTGAAACAAGAAAGTGGACTGGCAGCATCTCACCTGCATAAAACCCACTGTCATCAGTCTGTTCCTCCTTCTCCCCCTCCTTCATTTTCTCATTCTGTTTCTCTTTTTCAGCCCTGAATATGGAATGTAAAATAAATTGAATTGATTTTACATTAAACTCTACTAATAACCCTCCTCTTGTCTGTCTCACCTCCAAGTCTCCTTCAGTGATTCAGGCACGACATCTTCTGGAGTCCAAAGATCCTACATGGAAGACGATTATTATTAAACTCACCTAATAGGATAGATTTTCCACAAGTGCATCAACACATATTTGGCACTTATACCTACTGGATCAATGAAACTGAAGTCTAGATTCTCCACACCAAAATAGAGGAGCTTCTTCTCCTGCAAAGAGCGGCTCACGTATGTGACAATCTCCTGTAGGACAAAGAAACACAGACGTACACACATTTTTGCATGCATGTAGTGATGTGAGTGAGTAAGCATAATTCAACGAGCTAGACAGTGAATCCTGGTCTCTTCCTGTTAAAATGCTGAGGGAGGAGGATAACAAATATAAAGTAGCCAGTTGTTCTCATGTTAGGCGCTGTAAGTTTATTTATTTATGTTTTTAAATAACCAAAAATGTACATGGAATGGATTAAAATGGATTAAATGAAAAACAATGACAAGAGCATACATCATTAGTAGCAGCATAGTAGTAATCCTAATGTTGTGGTACCTGAGCAGGCAGTGTGCCCTGTGACTCTGTGTCTCCCCCTAGTGTCTCATGGTAGAGCTGCAGGTTGCCCAGGGAGTCGGCATCTGCAGGGTAAAACAGGAGAAGAGAGCGAAGAGTCTGCACTGCTGCGGCAATATGACCAGCTGTGAGGAAACAGAAAAAAAGGCAAAATAAAGAGAATGTCATTATGCATTTCAAAAATGGATATGCAACAAATCACAAGCAAAGACGATACAAAAAAAGATATGCACAATAGGAAGCACCAAAGAATTGAAGCATACACTATCACTGTATTAAACATTATCCTGAGTTTGACCTCTGAACCCTGACCTTTAAACTGTGCGATGTGCAGATGCTCCAGCTGTGTGGGCAGGTAGTCTTCCTGAGCAGAAATCCGCCCAGGCCGCGTGGCTACCTGGGTCACACAAGACTGCTGGCACGACAGCAGGGAGAGGGAGAGAACTGGGTGGAAAGAAACATGGTGAAAACAGCTATGAACAATCTGGTCTCTTTCACTTTTGGCCAGTGCCAGAAGGTTTTAGCTTTTATCTCTGGGCTTTGGCTTTATACCTGCAGCCTTCTCATACACGCCATCGACACTGTCCACTCCCCTGTCCTCAGGCAGGCGTTGGGGGGACACCACGCACTGCGCCCTGCACTCCTCTGTCTGCCGCAGTGTTTCATTCACACACTCTTTCCATTTCTCTGCTGCCTGCGCCCAGTCAGAGGAGGCCTCAGACAGGAGTGCAGAATCATACAGAGCCTGGGGTGGATGGTTAAAGGAAAAGAGAAACAGAGGAGGGAAAAGAGGATGAAAAACGGAAAGTCGTGAGATTCCGCTCGGCTAACTTTCATCCAATAATAAGGCTCAGGATCTGGAGACGCATTTGGACAAATTTTAAGACATCAGCACACACCCATACTTGGTGCAGCCCGCTTCAGAGGAGCCTAATCATGTTATAACAAGCGCACCTGAATGGACAAAATAGGAAATTCAGGCAGAAGTCTCTGCGCAATCCCTGTTGATTTAGATTACACAGTGGGATCACAGAAGAAGATGAGAGACTTTCAGCCCCTCAGGCCATGGATGGCTCTTCCCAGTCATGTGCCTGAATTGTTTTCCTTTTGAGTTTGAAAGTTTTGAAGCTGCACTAGATAAGAGTTTTATGGAATAAAACTCAATTTTATCAGCCTAAATCACACAATGGGGCTGCAACAGAGAAGACTGCCACGTTCCCATCTAATTTAAAGCCAATAAATTCACCATACCTGCCAAAACAAAATTCCAGTGTCAGATATGTTGCACTCCTCAGACTACAGAAGTGATGACGTGAAACAAACCTTTCCTTAATAGCAGTGAGTGAGTACTAAGTCTACAAAAAGATATTAGGTCTTTTGCCTGTCTCCTTCCTTTGGTGTTTAAAATGTAAGTGTACTGTGCAAATTTTACTGACATCTAGGTACTGAAGTTCCAGTGTCAATGTATGAATGTGCCTCGTGCAGCTTGGAGGTCCCTCATTCCCTTCAACTCCACTGCCTCCTCCGGTTTAAAAAAAAATAAAAATCACCCCTTCCTCCCTCACCCAGTGTTTCTCTTTCTCAATCTCTCTGTCATGGAAGGCCTCCTCTGTCACTCCCTCCATCCGCCTGTACTTCTCAATGTTGTTCCTCATCTCCAGGTGACTGGGGTTGGCCACGAAGAACGTGTGAGCCGCAGACGCTGCTTTCTGTAACTTCTCCAGCTGCAGAGGAGGAAGAGGGGGATGTGAAGGAAGGTTGTCATATGGAGAGATAAAATAAAATGTTATTTCTCTGCTGTGGCTTAATTATCACTCTCTCTGTCGGAGTTGTGTTGGTATAAAATAAATTTGTGTTGAGAATGTGTAAACACATTTAGTGATATTTACAGGCTCGTGAAACAGACATGAAGTTGTTTATCTCTATATATCACTTTGAAATATGAAAATATTTCTATCTATCTATCTATCTATGAGAGCACTGGTAGTAGATGATCAGACTTTTAACAAGAAAGAAACAGTTATTAGTACTGCTACAGGCTTTAAGACTTTCTTCAAACTACCTTATGCAAGTACAACTTACTTTATAATATGTGACCTGCAGGAAGTTGTAAGGGTTGCGAGTGCCGAACTCATAGTCTATGTCTGTAGAGACAGGGAGCTGTCCCGCAAGGGAGATGGACCGTCCCACACAAAACCTCAAACACTCAGCCCTCTGCTGCACCCAGTCCATGGCCCAGAGGTCCCACAGACTTCCCTCCTCAGAGTCTGACAATACAGAGAAGATGCACCGTCAATGGGAGTGAAATATACTGTTAACAGAGTTCATGCGATGGGTTACTATAGTCTTGAGTGATAATACTGCCTGTTATGGAATATGGATCATCATATCTGGAGAGCATGCAGTACCCCCCAAATATATTTATGGCTGGGATCCCTACTGTGAATGAAAGACAGACAATGGTGTGCTCTCTCTCTCTCTCTCTCTCTCTCTATCTCACACACACACACACACACACACACAAAAGCACACATTTCCTTTATAGACCTCTTACCCAGTTTATCAAGCGCATCTCGTCCTGTTGACACACAGTCATCGTGGCATTGCCTGCGGACTCGGAATAGAGACTCTTTGGTTGCGACTGACTTCTCCAGCAGCTCCGCAGCCTTCTCCCATTCCCCATTAAAGTATGCCCGCACCCCAGAGTAGTACAACAAATCATACGACGGCAGAAGTCCCAAAACTGATGAAGTGCCACTTCCCAAAGCACTTGTGATAAAGCCAAATAATGCAAAGATAACCAGTTTCGACGCCACGTATACAGTGAGGTGATGCGAGTGCAGCGCCATGGTCCGAAAAACTATGTAGAGGAGAAAGCCTGAGGAGGAGGAGGGACTATAGGGAGAGAAACTCTGAGCAAACCAAGGAGTTTGCTTTCCAAAAAGTTTTCTCCCACTTGGGGAGCGGAGTCCTTACATTTGATTTACCCAATGCAACCCAGTTTAACACAATGCCTGGCATTCCGTTTCTTCTAATCTAATGAGAATAAGGTTATGTAAGTTATATACAGTTATCTGTTTTGACGCTGTTAAAGGCAGGCATTTTAACTGTTGTTGGGTCAGTAAGTCGACTTGCAATAACTTTACACAGCCGCAAGAGGGCAGACATTGGTTAATCTTAACAGATATTACCGTAAATATACATGTTTTAAATTTATTGGGTTTGATAAAAAAAAAATTATCAACGACTGTCTGTTGTCTGGTGTACTAGCTCATAGTGAGATCGATTCATCGATTGCCTACATGCAGCCACTTTGGTAAATTTGATGTAAATCTGAAGTTATTTTGCATTGAAAATTATTGTAGGTGCCATTAATATGTCGTTTACGGTAGTGAACCACAACCCATGAGCGTGCGGCAGTTTAGTCCGTTCGGCCTTCCCTGGACAACACAACGCGATCATCACAGTGATTCATTCAGCCAGGCATACGGGAGAAGACAACCCAAACAAACGGACTCTTCCGAGCCGTGGAATCAAAGGCTGGGGTCTAAACTCAGAAGAACAAGTGTCCCACTGAAAGATAGAACTAGCTAGCTTGTCATGGCGGAGGTTGGCGAGGTTTTGATGTCAGTTTTGTCCACAATTCGGGTTCCGAGGCCCGGGGACCGTGTCCACAAAGACGAATGCGCCTTGTCATTTTCCTCGCCGGTGAGCTATTATTCCCTACAAATGCTAACGTCAGCTAACAAGCGGTGTTCCTTCGTTTCTGATTACCTTCCTTTCTTCCTTGATTTTGATTTTGCAACGCTGTATATGTGCAACCTCACCTTAACGCATTCGCTTCCTTGATTCTCAAGTCAGTTTCAACTAACTAGCGAGCTAAGCTAAGCTAATGCACTGCAATGGAAGCTAAGCTATCCTAGCTAGTTTACTGTAACCGGGTGTGCTGTCAAAGTAGCTTGCAAGCAAACGTAAAGCTAAACTGTTTCTGTTGTTTCAATTGTGGCATGACTGTTCTGCTGAGATTTCAGGATAATCCATAACAGCTCAGTATTGACAGGTATAGCTTCACGGTGGACTCGGCTAACATCAAAATCAGTGTTAACAGAATAGCTGCTAGCAGAAGTTAGCATGCTGAGTAACGGCAGATTGTTACCTAGCAATTGATGTTGTGACATGATCAGACAGTCTTGGACCTATATTGACTTCAACATTTCAGTGTGATGTCATGTCGATGAGAGTAGGGGATATGGAACATTTCACATTGCCTGTGTTTTTTTTCCCCAGGAGAGTGAAGGAGGCTTGTATGTGTGCATGAACAGTTTCCTGGGCTTTGGCAGTCAGTTTGTGGACAGGCACCACACCCGGACTGGTCAGCGGGCTTACTTGCACATCACCCGGACCCGTAAGACTCAGGTAATCACAAGTGACAGCTTCAACAGGGCACCTTTTGTTATTTCTTAATTTGTTTTCATTAAAGTAGTGCAATTTCCACCCCGTTATGGATATAAATGAAGATACATATAACCATCGCCTATTCTTTTTGTATGCAACAAATCACTCCTTACATTTACTGATTCCAAATGTAATTTCTCTCAGAAGGAAGATGACAATAACTCCGGATCTGGACACCCACCTAAGAAAAAACCCACCAGATTGGCTATAGGTGAGTGCATGGAACTGGGAACTGTATTTATACATGCATGGTATGTACAGGTGTCCTCCTTTGAGACTTACTATGCCTCTCTAACCTGTCTTTTAGGGATTGAAGGTGGCTTTGATGTGGAGCAGGAACAATATGAGGAGGATGTGAAGGTTGTCATCTTCCCTGACAGACAGGAGGTCACTTCAGATGACCTTGGTAGCATGCCGGATGTTGTGCGAGAGCGGGTGAGACATATTGTCTGCTAGTTGCTCAGTGAATTTTTATTGATACAGGACTTAAATTAGTGAGTTGATAGTGACAAGGACAATATGTCTTGTGATACCAGTAGGACAGTCATAATAGCAATATTGCCTTGAAATACTACAATAAACTCAAATATCATGGGCATTGGGCACCAAGTTAGCATCACAGTGCCATGACAAAGTAGACAAAATCAGTGTATTTACTTGATAAAGTTTATTTATTTGATAAAAAAAAAATGCAATGATTCGATTCCTGTAAACAGGCTTTGTCTTTATATATTTATATATTTCTAAACATTTGAACATTGGGACACATGTTTTAAAATATTGAGCTAATTTTACCAATGCATTTGGTAAAATTGGCAAATGCAAATAGACCAAAAACTATGACACTTTTAGTAATAACTAAAAAATGTTGGTTTCAGGTGAAAGTTTGGTTTTAATGTATCATGATATTAGTGAAGTATCACTCATTCATACCTGTTCCAGTTTGGTGTATTTTATGTCTGTGTTGACTATTGCTGTCTTTCTAGGTGTCTCTGTCTATGGCGGGTCTCATGTCAGCAGACTCAGTGTCTCATACCTTGCAAGTTCAGCAATGGGACGGAGAGGTGAGACAGGAGTCACGGCACGCCGCCGACCTCAAACAGCTTGACAATGGAGTCAAGATCCCACCCAGGTGATACATGAGTTCACATCTGTACGTTCACTGCAGTTATGATGCAGTTTCTTACAGATGATTTTATAAACAGCTGCTCTGACTGTAGTCCACAGAAAACACATAAGAGGATTTATGAATTTGTAAATAAGGTGTCTCTGTCTGCATGCTGTAAAATTTATAATAGTATCCCAGGTGTTCATTAGTTTGAATGATGAGAATGTCCAGACGCTAATTCTTTTGCTTTCAGGATACAATGATGCATTGAGTAAGCTGTTGTGTTTCTAATCACAGAATCATTTGCCCAGCTAAGAAATTTAATTTGTCAAAACTTACAAGGTCCTCCAGAGTATTATAAGAGTCAGGCTGTTATTTGAGAAGAAGAGTGCGCTGGAAGTTTTATCGTACTTTCTCTTTTCTCCATAACAGTGGCTGGCGGTGTGAGGTATGTGACCTGCAGGAGAACCTGTGGATGAACCTGACAGACGGCAAAGTGCTGTGTGGTCGTAGATACTTTGATGGCTCTGGGGGAAACAACCATGCCCTGCTCCACTTCCAGCAGACAGGACATCCGCTTGCTGTCAAACTTGGCACTATCACCCCTGATGGAGCAGGTAAGGGCATGGTGTAACTATTCTTGCGTATTAAAATTGGGATCTTGGAATTGCCATTCCAAGATTGCAGATAAGCAGCCAGCTGATTAATAATTCAGAATGAAATTTTGCAACATATTTCATCAAAGTATCAAACCTCTGGTACAAATGAACAATAAAAATAAAGGTAAAAATGATTAGAGTGAGAAGGTCAAAACAAATTACTAACTGGCAGCATGAGTTCGTAACAACAAGTTACTCAATTGCTTTCCCTGCAGTCACAAGTGTGCAGTTTCCTCAGTTTAGGTTAGTCCTGCCCTGTTTGTCATTAATCTATTTTTGCTGAGTCATTAAAAAGAAACACGGTTACACCTCACTGTGTCCCATCCAGTATCTCATCACAAGTTCTTGCATACCTGTGCAAGGAAAGCATCCAATTGATTGGACCGATTACAACCACATACAGTTAAATTAAAAGAAGCAGCAACATAAAGTGTTTTAGTAAGGTGTTGGCAGCCGCACACTTATCTCCATACCATCAATATGTGATGTCATGAAAATAAGTGTGCGGCTGTATTCATCGTGTGCGGCACGTTATCCAAGCCAGCACCTGAACTGTATGGTGTGTGTTTAGTTCTATGCTATAGTAAGGTGTTGGGCCACAACAAGCCAGGCCACCACAACAGCTTCATTGTGCCTTGGCATTAGATGCTATAAGTCTCTACAACTCTACTGGAGGGATGAACACCAATTTCCAAAAGATACTTCCTCATTTGGTGTTTTGATGATGGTAGTGGAGAGCACGACTAACACACAGGCCCAAAATCTCCCATAGGTGTTCAACGGGGTTTAGATCCGGTGACTGTGAAGGCCATAGCATGTGATTTACATCATTTTCATAGTCATCAAACCATTCAGTGAGCCATTGTGCCCTCTGGATGGAGCCATTGTCATCCTGGAAGTGACCACTCCCGTCAGGATAGAAATGTTTCATCATAGGATAAAGGTGGTCACTCAGAATAGCTTTGTATTGATCTGCAGTGATCATTCCCTCTAAGGGGACAAATGGACTCAAATCATGTCAGGAAAATGCCCCCACTGCATAACAGAGCCAGTGGACCCCCTCACTCTAGGTGTGCAGCACATGCTGTGGTGACAACATGCCAATTCCAAACATGCCAATTCTGAGTGACTGAATTTCACCAAACAAAATCTTTAAAGGTGTTGAAATATCTTTGTTCTTAATGTCCAAATAAGTAACTGTGGGAGCCCTGAGTGAGTCTGTCTATTCGCAAATATCGTTGAACCGCCCTGGTGCATTTAGCTGAAGTTCAGCGCTTCCTTACCCCTGATTGTTAACTCTTTGTTGTATTTCCAGATGTGTATTCCTATGATGAAGATGACATGGTGCTGGATCCCAAGTTACCAGAGCACTTGGCTCACTTTGGTATTGACATGATGACCATGGAGAAGGTAAGAACTTGTAGTGGAAGCAGACGCCTGTATCTGCATCTGCAAATTGACTTGTGTAAAATGTCAAATGTGGCCACTTTTCCTGCTGGTTTTCTACATGTTGGATCACGCTCTTAAACAGAAAAGTGCTGCTTAGTCCCCTGCTATACCATGCGAGCATGACAGAATTACTCAGAGATATTGCATATTTCCCTGTTGGCAGATGTCCAGACAGTTATGGCTGGTTCTGCCTCATGAGCTGCCATTGATTACATGTTATTACAAATGGGTCTGAAGTCCAGCTGCAATCTTAAAGAGCCCATACCTCAGAAAACTATACCTCGAAATATTCATTTGTCCTGTTCTTCTGTTTCTCATTCTTGACTACTTCTTCCTCTTAACTCTTACCTATTTTATTATTATTACTGTCTATCGTTTATATCTCTCTTCTAATCTTGTATGCTCACTACATCACCATTATCACATCCACTTACTTTTCCCCTCTTTCATTTTTCTTCCACACCTGTATATTCTCCAATTCCCCACAGCCATTAATTTTTTTGCTGCTTGTTTCTCCTTATATGCCCAGCACAGACTACCTGACAAAAACCTGCACCTCTCACTGCATAGCATTTTGTAGTTTCTTGTCTTGTCAACGTAATAGTGCAAACCTTTAACGGTGCAGCACAACCAGCGACTGGAGGCATTGTGCTAAAATGGAGCCTCAGGGACAAGGGCAGATTGCAGCACTTAAAGTGTGTGCACTCAGTTGTGCTGGAGAAAAAGGCCATGATTAGGTTTTATTTATTTATTTTAGGATTTATTTTATTATCATTAATATTTTTTGTACAAATCTCACACCAAAAGAGCGTTACTGAGTTTGTGCTGATGAGTCAAATGTGTGAAAATCTCTGGATATCTGAAAAAGCTCAAAAAGTGGGTCAGACTGACCTGCTCACACTTACTGAATGTCATTGACAGCCACACAAACTGTTGGCTCTGACATTTTCTTCTTCTCAGATTATGCCTTAGATGTCAAAATCATGTCCTGGACAGCAAAATTGGGCCCAGAGTCGGGAAGTGTGCTCCCAGCTTCACCCACTCTTTCATGTCTTCGTTTTCTCCCCTCTCAGACCGAGCGGACTATGACAGAGCTGGAGATTGCTGTGAACCAGCGGGTGGGCGAGTGGGAGGTGATCCAGGAGTCGGGGACCACTCTGCGGCCCCTGTCAGGCCCTGGCCTGACCGGCATGAAGAATCTGGGCAACAGCTGCTACCTCAACTCTGTCATGCAAGTGCTCTTCACCGTGCCGGACTTCCAGAGCAAGTCAGTACCATGTCTCTCTTACAGTTCCCTGCCTCCTGTGCATTGCAGTTCTTACTTGTAACAAATCACAGTGCGAATTTTAAATATAGTTGTAAATGCAGTGACAATATTTCTCTCATGCTGATCATTACAGGAGCAGTAAAGATTTATTGATGAGAGTGTGATCCTGAATGTAAAGAACTTTAATACCCTTTTATTTATGCCTGCTAGGTATGTGTCTAACATTGACAAGATCTTTGATGAAGCCCCAAGTGACCCCACCCAGGACTTCAAAACCCAAGTGTGAGTGTCCTTTTATCTTCCACATAAAATGCTAGAATTCATTGCAGTAGTTATTCTGCTTTTTTGTTGCTTTTTGTTAAAATGTTCATCGGTTGTGAGGCAAGAAAGTCACCACAAATGTTTGATGAAAGAAGTTTCCAAAGTTTCCTCATGACAGATGTTTGATTTAGGGAAATCCTAAGTTTCCTTTCAGCAAACAGCAGCTTTTTTATGTAGCACGATTCACACACACTTGCATGCACGCACAAAGTTTACAGTATGTCAATGAAACAATCCACACAGGAAGTGACAAATGTTGACTAGAAAGACTAACTGCTTTCCAGGCAGCTACTTTCTCAACTATAATTTTTGTTTATAAGTTGGCATATCATCTTGAATCTGACCGCTGTATTTATATCAGCAGCGTCAGACAGACTTATCTCCACACGTCTCACATCGTTTTAGCACTGTCTCTGCAGGAGAAAAGAGACTTGCTTCTATTGTATCAGCGAAACTGCCAGAGGCTCTCATTCTAAAAACAAAAATGAAACTTAAAAGTCTGGTATGTGGTCCACCCTGCTCACATGCGAGTGTGATACACAGTAACTTGATACTTCGTAGTTGAAACTAACGTATAAAATTGGCAAACACTTGCATACAAGGCGAAGATGAGTGTAATGGCTCTTGTGGACTCAGACATTTCCCATATTTTCCAGTTTAGTTTGACTAAACAGTGCAAAGTCATAATTTCCCAGTAGAATTTTACATTTTTATTCAAAGTAGAAAATCTGCCGTAGGTATTCTTTATGTGAATGCCCAATACTGATGCTCTTTCTCTCTATTTTGGCTGCTGCACACATATTTTTGTATTCCCACCAGACGTGAATCCTCTTAGTGATTAGGCATTCCGTCATGTTATTTGAAAAGCCAAAACACATCCAGGCCTGTATCCAAATCCTCCTCCTGTGTGGTACAGTTGGACGCACACTGATGTCAGCTTTGCTTGTTCATCTCAGAGCCAAGCTGGGCTACGGTCTCTTGTCAGGAGAGTATTCTAAACCAGCACCAGACCCCGGAGATGAAAACAGCACATCTGAACCCAGGGTGAGAAGAAACAATGATTTACAGTGCATTTACAAGTCAGAGCTACAATAGATGTCCCTGGAACAACTGTGATTTACTTTCATAAATGAGTGAGTACATGGTCCACCTAATATTAGTTCTCAGTGTTGACAAATCCTGTTTGTATTTTGTTTCCAGGGTGACCAAATCGGCATAGCACCACGAATGTTCAAAGCACTTGTTGGGCGGGGCCACCCAGAGTTCTCCACCAATCGGCAGCAGGATGCTCAGGAGTTTTTATTGCACTTCATAAACATGGTGGAGGTAAAGATCCACTCTGCCCCTCTTTTTGGCCCCCCAGCACTTAGACCACGATGTCATTATTTCTTCTCGCCCACAGAGGAACTGCCGCTCTGGCCCCAACCCATCTGAAGCCTTCAGGTTCCTGGTGGAAGAGAGGATTGTGTGTCAGCAGTCACAGAAAGCTAAGTACACGCAGCGGGTGGATTATATCCTCCAGCTTCCAGTGCCCATGGACCAGGCCACTAATACAGGTGAGAGGCTGATGGGATGTAGACCCTAATGAATGGGGACAGGAAGTGGGCGTGTTTTGAAGCCAGATTGCAGGTCCTTAAAAGGTCTTAAATTCATTTTTATAAATATTAGGCCTTAAAAGTCAGTAGTCATTCAACATAGAAATTTTATCTGATTTCATTTATCGTTCTATTTCTTTTTGTCATGTTCCTCTGTATCAGAATCAACATTTCTCATGTAATAAATCTCTAGCCCCTAGGCTGAACCTGCTACACTTATTGCTGGGAAAATGCCTATCGTAGATTAACCCAACTCACTCTGTACTTACCTGTCATACTTTCTTCCAAGAAATTCAAGAAAATCCTTGTACTTACCTGTCCCACGTTCTCTGGGGAAATAGTAATAGATTTATTACAATAGTAGCTTGCTATCTAAACTGTCGTATAAGAGTTCATAGAATATCTAGTTATGACCTAAAGGTTGCCTACCTCTGCACTTGACCAAATATATAGTAGTTTACCTTATAGTTATGTTAATGCTTATTTGAATATATGTCAAAAAATCTACTGAGCTGCCATTTGGAGCAAGACTGCTGAGGTGGGACTGACTCAGCTTGTGTAAGTGTTACCTTTGATGGGCAGAACAGATGACAGGCTTGACGTTAGATTCACATTACTCTTGATTGGTTGAGCTGACTACAGGCTCTTCACTCACATAGTCAAAGCACAACCAGTGTGGCAGGAGCATAACACAGTGGAATGGCTACAAGAATACAGGAAACAAAAATTGTCTGTAGGAAGGAACAACAGAGGCCGCATCTGTCTGTTATGTATCTCAGTGCTGTAACCTTGTTAAGTTGTGATCAGAGATAATGAAATTGTAGAAAGCACTGTAGTAAGGTAATTAAATGGAGGTTTTGTATGTATTGGACATGACTCATTGCCATTTTTCTCTCAAATGTTCTTTAAAAGACACTACCTGTGCCGTTTGTGGTGTGCACGCTCTTTGTTGTTTCCTCATCCCATGTATGTTTGGCTCAAACAGAGGAGCTGCAGGAGGCGGAACGCCGGCGCGAGGAGGCAGACTCATCAGCAGGCCCTCCTCCGACAGTTAGAGCCCAAATCCCCTTCACAGCTTGCATGGCAGCCCTCAGCGAGCCAGAGATCCTCACAGACTTCTGGAGCTCAGCTGTGCAGGCCAAGACCACTGCTACTAAGTAGGGAGAAAGACAGACACACGCATGCAGAGTATCTTTCTTTGGAACAAATCATAAAATGTGTTTATTAATGTCGGTTCCTCTCCCATTTGGCAGAACGACCCGCTTCGCCTCCTTCCCTGACCACCTGGTTATCCAGATTAAGAAGTTCACCTTTGGCCTTGACTGGGTCCCCAAGAAACTGGGTGAGCAAAAGTTTGTAATGTTTAACATTTGTTTTGAAGAGATAAATATCTTGGTTCCTGTGCGCAAACTTCTGTCTTCCCACCAGGGATGGAATTTGGCATTTCATGGTGTTCAAAATGCTCCTCCTGCATGAGACCTTCTAACAGTGTTTTTATGTCACCTTAGCTTGTTTAACACAGAGACAAACTGGGCTGCAGCATAGGTTTTGGACAGAGTCTGGAAGGTCTGGAAAAGTATTGAAACTGAACTTGATCATTTCTAGGGATTGAACAATTCAGTGAATCGGCGACTAGAAAGCACACGAATAAGATGTTTAAGACTGTGTGTGTGTGTGTGTGTGTGACCGCAAATGCCAGTTACATGTTGACGGGATGGGGGGCAATTTGAAACATTAATTTGAAACCCTGGTATTGCATAAAGAGTATGGGGTGTTGTGGTTTAGCTCTTATACAGTAATTGTTGATTGTATGGAGTGCCACTGTCTTGTGGTATTTGTTATGAAGGCTGGTCAGAGGCAGAATATATTACACTGAACACAATCTAAAATCATTGAAACTAATCAAGTAGGGAATTTTAGGAACCCAAACACTAGTGACTGATGGATAACTTAAACTGGAAAAAAGTTTTAACAGTGTTTGATTTTGTTCTGTGCAGACGTGAGCATTGATGTTCCTGACACGCTGGACCTGAGTGCACTACGTGGGACCGGCCGGCAGCCAGGGGAGGAGCTTCTACCGGAGGTGGCCCCGCCCCCACTCATGACCCCAGATGTGGAGGTCAAAGGTATCCTGGGTTCCCATGGCAACGAGGAGGACGACTCGCTCTACTCCCCACTGCTGTGTCAGTCTGTCTGTCATTTCTGCTCTTTTCCTCCTTCCTTCGTAACAATGTTGGTTGTCCACCCTCATTTCTTCCTTTTTTTCCTTTCTGCTTTTTCTGTTTTCATGTTTTTTTCTGTGTTCTGCATGTGACTTTGTGTTACCTTATTTTGTTTACTTTTGGATCATGTGGGATGATTTAAGTTTACATTTCAAATTATGATATTCATGCCTAAGTTGTTCTGTTTTGAAGTGTATATAATTAAGTGTTATGTTATTTTCATTGTTTTTGCATTTTGCATCAGTTCAGGAGAACCATTTGTCATATTTTTTTTGTTTCACTTTTGTTAAAGGTTTTATTCAGAGACACAAAGCAGGACAGCAGTGTTCTTCCATACAAAGAATAGGTGTTGCTTATCCACAGAAACTGAGGGGGAACTGTCAGATCTAGGCGAAATAAACTTTTCACAAAGTACATCCAAGTAATTCAACCCTTTTTCCTCTTCTTGACACACACTCAGCCCCAGTCCTGGATGACTCCACGGTGTCCCAGTTATGTGAAATGGGATTCCCACTGGAGGCCTGCAGGAAAGCGGTATACTACACTGGGAACACTGGAATTGATGCTGCCATGAACTGGGTCATGGGCCACATGGACGACCCAGGTGGGTAGAGCACTAGGAATTTACCACTGAAGTAATCATCAATCAGTTTCACTGCTGCCCTTTCTACATATTCTCCTCTCTGTGATTGGCTGCAGATTTCTCTGCCCCCCTGGTGTTGCCCGGCTGTAGCTCTGCCCCTGGGACCACACCCACAGAGAGCCTGTCTGAAGAGCACCTGGCAACTATAGTCTCCATGGGCTTCAGTCGAGACCAGGCTACCAAAGCACTTAGAGCCACGGTTAGAAACTGACTGATTCAGCTGCATCCAAATAAAGATAGGGAGTTCAATGTCTCATATTTAAACAACAGATATATCACAGCTGAAACAACAGGTCTAAAAGTATTTGTTCTTTCTCTCCAAATAAATAATTGCACCTAGTAGTGTTCACATAGTGTTTCTCAAAGAATCGTCACCACGGCCTTGATCAGTTTAGTGATGTATGATTTCCACCAATTACAATCTCAGTCAAAATGAGTTTCACCTGTGTAACCACCAGAAGTGATTTCAGACATGCCTTACAAGTAAATCATTGGTTTACCTGGTAAAATGGGAGTAATAACAAATGACAGCCAGCTGACACAACCAAGGCCCTGATTAACCTGCTGCACATATGAGACTCTTGGTGATTGGTGACTTTTATGAGCTGAATTTTTTTGAGGATTGAAAAATGACCTATCCCTTAATTTAATGTATTCAATCCAGTGTTCAACTCACTGACACTTTAACACATCATACTTACTGTATAAAATGAAAAGGGACTACTCAAAAATATAGTTGACTAAAATTTCTTCTTGTCCATATTTTCTTTTTGTGTCCAAGAGTAATGTCCTAGAGCGGGCAGTTGACTGGATCTTCTCCCACCTGGATGATCTGGAGTCCATGGACGTGTCTGAAGGAGGCCGCTCAGCAGGAGACAGTGAGGGGAGCAGGGAGCCACCGCCTGGGCCCCGTGTCAGAGATGGACCAGGCAGTGAGTCTCAGAGAGAGGATTGGGAAAGGAGAGATTAGCTCAGACTTTGTCCTTATGAGTTGGCTGCATGGATGTGATGAGAAATATAAAATTTAGGGGGTAAAAAGCAGAAAATTGGTTATCTCTTATCTAAAGTAACATTTGTGTTTTTAAAGACAGCATATGTTAATTTGCAATTAAATGACTCGTTCCTTTCTTTTTCCCAGAATATGAGCTGTTTGCATTCATCAGTCACATGGGGACAAGCACAATGTGTGGCCACTATGTCTGTCACATCAAGAAGGACCAACAGTAAGTACTGTTTTACTGTTTCAAAGCCCTAACCTGTAATTTTT
>OMKZ01041591.1:1521-12511 GCA_900302535.1 Neoniphon sammara | reverse complement strand
TAATCTTAACCATAATTTTCTCTTCCTAACTATAGAGATAACACACACACACACACACACACACACACACACGCACGCATGCACATATAGAATGACACACACAGCCAGATGAATAGGAAGATGTGATGGGGCTCTCCAGGACAGGAACAGTGCTGTTTTTTTGTCCGGAAATAACACTCCTGAGTCCCTCACCATTTCCTTTGGTGGACACACACACACACACACACACACATACAGATACAGCCAAAGTTTTGATGACTCACCCATTCTGCAGTCTCTGTTTTAACTCTTCCTGACAGAAAGTGTCCCAATGCTGTCTCACCTCCTTGTCAGGGGACAGTTTACAGTAGTGGGACTTCAGAAACTCCCCTAGGGCCTCCACACTCTCTGTGGACACTGCAAACAGAAAAAAAAACTGCGTCATTTCCTGCGTCATTGGGAACAGATGGACTTTGATAGAGGACTTTCATATTTAAAAGGATTGGGAAATGTTGATTAAGCCCCATGTGTTACAAGTTTTGAAGAAAAACAAGAGAGAAAATTGCAGCTTTAAACAAAATGGGAAGCTGAATAGAAATAGCAATGATGTAAGTATTCTCTCCATCTAAAAGTTCCTTCTTTTCAGAAAGAGGAGTTACCTTCAGTAAAAATGACAGGTTTCTCCTCCTCCCTCTGTTTGTTTATTTGTAGGCCTGGTAGAGAAGAACAGCTGAGTTAGTCAGAAGGCCACCATACAGGAGACTGGTATTACACAAAAGCAAAATCAATCAACCTCATCAAAATTAGTCATTTACACCTCAGTGCAGTTTTGAATTTAATGAAATGAATAAATGTAACATACAAAAGTTTTTTTTTTTTTTTTGCATAACTCTAGTCTGAAACACCTCTGCCCTCCAATGAAAATACAAATGCCTCTTGTGATTTGGGACTGGTGAGAGCTTATGCTGTGACTGTTTTTTTTAATCAATTTTACAGCTGTATTTGGACTTACAGGCAACAGCAACTGGATCGCCATGACAACAAACTAGAGTGCTGGGCGTGCCATGACGTCTGGATGCTAAGGACAGAAAAAAACACTACTCATGTAAATGGTTTTGTGTGTATGCAAGTAGCTTTGTACAGTATGTTTACTTCATTTTTAATTCATTATCAGTATTATCATTATTTTCAGTTGAGTTACTTGTCATATGTTTAAAATCTTGCTGCCTGTGTACAAATGATGCAGTGGTTTTGGGCCCAAATATATCTGGAGTCATATGAGTCTTCAAAGACCTTCAGGTCATGTAGGACGGGTCTACTGGCTTTCCCAAGAGTTAGAATAAAACACAATGAAGCCGCGGTTTGTCATCATGCAGCACAGACTTGGAATAACATCCCAGACGACTTCAGACAAGCCAAACTTCAAACTTGTATGTTCTGCACTTTCTATTCTGCCATGTAATGAAACTTTTGTACTCATGCAAAGCATTTTTTTTATTTTAATTCTCTTTTAAATTGGTTGTTTTTCTGTACTTTTGCAAAATTCTGTATCTTTGATTTTATTGCATTTTTATTATTCTGTAAAGTACTTTGAATTGTCTGAGTGTAGTATAAATAAAGTTGCCTTGCCTTGCCTTGTCAGATCATGGGTTAAAAAACACTGAAATGCATGCTCACCAGAATCCCCCCTTCCTATCATGCAATAACAGTACAATCACAACACCGCAGCCAACAACAATAACAACAGCTAAGTCAGCAGTGGGTAACGGTGCAAAGGAACAGAAAGCGCGTGATATTAAAGTTGAAGCATCAGTGGCTGCAGTGCTGCCTGCTGGATAGCCAGAATGGAAACAGACTGTGTGCAGGACTGAAGGGGTTTCTAATGATGCTAAGAGCTTTGCTGTGATAATAGCTGGGATAAATGTCAGAGAAAGGTGTGCACCTTTAAGTTTTTAAGCACTCTTATTAATCATTTACATGGTTTTAAAGATTGCAAAGAGAAAACTGCTTGTGAGATCTTACCATGTTTCAGCATTATCTAATGTACACTGTATATAGAGACTGATACATTATAGCCAACACAGGGGGTATGATAGTAGAAATAACCAAATTTATCACTTCAGCGCTTTTCTAAAGACCTCTACAAATAAGCAATAATTCAAGCCATTAAGATGTAAAAGAAACATGTCAGGCATGAATTATAATCAGGTTTGCAGCAGAACGGAACAAGTGAATATGATTATATTAAAATGGGCCAAAAAAATTAAAATAAAAATTTTAAAACATATGTAAAAGCCATTTTGTCAAAATGTATATTTGAGAGTGTCTTCCTACATATTTGGCAAGATGGTTAAATACATTATTATATGGTAAGTGATGTATGATTATGTGATTTATTTATTTTTTTGTCAATATACTGTATGTTTCCAAATATCTTGTTTCTCTCAT
Organism: Neoniphon sammara; assembly: GCA_900302535.1. NCBI lineage: Eukaryota > Metazoa > Chordata > Actinopteri > Holocentriformes > Holocentridae > Neoniphon > Neoniphon sammara. Next base: position 10,084 of record OMKZ01041591.1, on the reverse strand, counting down.
TGTTCGCCCTTTACTGGAAAGAGCTTAAAACTGTGGTTGAAGCTTTCCGTTTCTTTCACAGAATAAGACTTTGTTTTAACCAGGTTCATATATTGATTAATCACACAGTCATTTATGAAAATACAGCGTGTAATATGCTTATTATGGAAATGATAACAGTCTGTCTGGGGATTATACAAACAAGAAAAATGTACTAAACTGAGAAACCACCCACACATTTACAAACAACCCGAAATTTTCCAGTCATACAAAACCATGACCTATTTGGGTGTTTCCAAACATGGCAGCTCTCACGGCTGTCAATTCCAAAAAGCTAAGTCATGCTCTCACATGCAAACACATGTCACATGTCAATAAAACTCCCTCGAGAATCCTTTGTCACACACATTACATCTAGAGACTGAGTGTAGCGGACTACTTCCTCTTTCTAGATTCAAACTGGCTGAACTGTTTTGGAATGCACTGACACAAGCCTGTACGTGCAGCAAAGCATGTGTGGAAGTCCTCAGTGTCTTTATCTCACAAATGACACAAAACACTTTACTGTAAGCATGATTACCTCAACTGTGTAAGAAAACAAACAAACAAACAACACAATAAACTTTACTGGGCTTTCACAATGAGAGGATGAAGCCTTCATTGAATTGAAAAGGATGTTTGAGACAAATGATGTTGTGTTATTCAGTGTTATTCACATGAGGACATTAGCCATAGCAGCCTTTATTGTCTCTGTATCAGACTGTGGCGATTACTCTAAGCAAGTGGTTCTCAAACTGGGGGTTGGGACCCTCCAAGGGGTCATGAGATGATTCTAAACAACCTGAAAACGAAGCTGTTCTCCATTTGAACTGATCACCGCTCTGCATACACAGCCTGTGACAGGGGTTGCAAGTGGGCATCGCTTTGTTTTGTTTTAAGAAAAAGTTTGCGGAGAAGCGCGACTTCCATGCTACCTCTGTTTCCTTCCTGGGGTACATCATTGGCCACAACTGCATGGAGATGGACCCCGCCAAGGTCTCTGCCGTCGTCTCCTGGCCCATCCCTGACTCGCGTAAGCAGTTGCAGTGGTTCCTGGGGTTTGCCAACTTCTACAGGAGGTTCATCTGGGCGTAGAGTACCATGGCCACTCCGCTCACCGCGCTCACCTCCTCCAAGATAGGCTTCCGGTTGGCCCAGGCTGCTGATGAGGTGTTTCAGCACCTCAAGGGCCGATTCAGCCGTCCTTTCCCAGCGGTCAGCAAAGGACCAGAAACTGCACCCATGCGCCTTCTTCTCCAAACGTCTGTCACCCGCTGATAGAAACTATGACATTGGTAACCGTGCAATGTTGGCAGTGAAGTTGGCATTAGAGGAGTGGCGTCATTGGTTGGAGGGGACTAAGACACCTTTCCTGGTTTGGACTGACCATAAGAACCTGGAGTATATCCGCATGGCCAAGAGGCCATGCGGATATACTCCAGGCCCGATATACGCCAGGCCCGATGGTCATTATTCTTTACCAGGTTCAATTTCTCCCTCTCCTACCAACCAGGCTCCTGTAACATCAAACCAGACACCCTGTCACACCAGTTCATGGTCGGGGAAGAGAACTCCCTGAACCTGGACACCATCCTTCCTGCTCCCGGGAAGGCTGGTGGCCGCTCTCACATGGGAGGTGGAGGAGCAGGTTAAGGCCGCCCTGCAGGACCAGCCAGGCCCCAGCGCCTGTCCCCAGAACCACCTGTTCATCCCTCAGGAGCTGAGGTCGGAAGTCCTGCAGTGGGTCCACGGGTCCCAGCTCACCTGCCATCTGGGAATGCTACCCCTGCCGGTGTTGCATCGACCCTGGTCCCACATCTCGCTGGACTTTGTTACTGGGCTGCCACTGTCAGGTGAAAACACTACCACCCTGACGGTGGTCGACTGGTTCAGTAAGATGGCCCACTTTGTGCTCCTTCCTAAGCTTCCGTCAGCTAAGGAGACCGCTGAACTGGTTCTGCAGCGTGTGTTTCGGCTTCACGGTCTCCCATCAGATGTGGTGTCGGACCAGGGCCCCCAGTTCACCTCAGTTTTCTGGCAAGTGATCGATTAATCTGTTTGTTTCTATTTATTGGCATCTTCTGTTGTTATTCTGTGATTGCTGTTGATTGTTTTTGTTTTTGGCACTGCTGGCTGCAGAGCGATTTGCCCCATGGGGACAATAAAGACTCCTTGAATCCTTGAATCCTTGAACCATCAAGAAGGTTATCAGCCCCGTGGCTGTCAGGCTCAAGCTTCCCCGCACCATGTGGATCCAACCAACCTTCCACATTTCCAAGATGAAACTGGTTCGGGAGAGCCCCCGATGCCTGCCTCGCAGCCACCACCACCTCCCCGGATCATTGATGGGGCCTCCGCCTTCACAGTGCACCATCTGCTGCGTTCTCGCCACCGTGGAAGGGGCCTCCAGTACCTCGTCGACTGGGAGGGGTACGGTCCGGAGGAGAGGTCATGGGTCCCGTCCCGGCTGATTCTGGACACGCGGCTCATCCAGGATTTCCACCATCAACACCCTGACCATCCCTCCAACAGCGCCACTGCGCAGAGGGGCGCCAACGCTGATCCCCGGTCCCCCCCTTCGTCCGAGGCATCAGGTTCTGAGGAGGAGTTGGAGAGGGAGGCTTCTAAGGAGTTTTAGCCCTCCTCCAGGCCCCCTCCACCCACCTGGCTTGACGAGAACTGTGTTTTGGGACGTCAGGGGCCGTCCCTTGAGGAGTGGGGGAGGTTCTGTCACAGTCAGTCTCCCAGTACTTTTCCACTCTCCCTCCTTCTGCTCATTCCACCGGTTAGCCACGCCCACCTCATCAGGCCAACTCCGCTCACCTGCTGGCACGGCTGCAGCTCATTGCCAATCAGCATGGTATATAAGCCTCACCAAACACTCCTGTCATTGCCAGGTTGTTCTTCAGCATTATGTGAGACCTTCCAGCACTCTTTGCCTGCCTGATCTCCGGCTGCTGACTCTGCCTGTTCCTGACCTGCTCTCCTCGTCTGCTTCCTGGTAAACTTACCTGCCTTCTGTCCCCAAACACGCGCTCTGCCTCAGCATCCTGGGCTTTGGTTTGTTCTACCAGCTTCGACCTCTCCACCTGGCTCCGGTGCTTCTCCTGTCTGCTCTCCATCGGCACCTCCACTTCCTTGGTCTGCTCTCCTGGTATTGATTCCCCTGCCTGTCCCCGACCTCGCCGCTGCCCACTCCTCGTCGGCTCCTCTGCACTGTCGGCTGGTTCATCAGACTACAGACTCATAGCTTCAGCTACAGCTCACACAGTAAGCTCCTTTCTTTTCCTCCGGGTGGCTAAAAGACTGAACTGCATGGGTCCGCGGGCCCAGCTTACCCTTCCTGGTTTTCCTCCCCGAGCCAATACTTCAGAGACTGTGTATGGGAGAGTAGCCTTAAGATTGAACTGTGTGCTGCATTAATCCACGCTGCTCTGCATTCTGTATGCTGTTTCAAAAATAAAAGTCATTACCAACTTTTACCGAGCGACACTGTACTGCTTTTGGGTCCAAACCATACCCGTTACAGTTTGATAACCACTGCCCTAAGCTACACCAATGTAAAGAGACAAAGAAATTAAGGAGAGGGTTTTAAAAACATTTGGGCCCTCAGTAAGCAGCTGTACTGTCATGTCTTTAGTCTGCACCCATTTTTGTGTCAGATTACTATGCCTATTTAGGTTTTGTGTGCATGTTGTAAGTTACTTGCTACTGAAGCTGGTACAGTAGTGTCTTTGCAAAGAGTTGTGATTAGTTCTGATTACCTTTTTGCCGCCGATACCTTAGAACTGCAACAATAACAACAACCGCCACAACCATTGTTGTGCTCAGTGCAATGACGAGAGCATCATTTCTTGCTTCAGGTATTGGTATCTCATCTGTGGAAAGAGTGAAAACAGAGGTTAGTTGAAATGCACAAAAAAGAACTACAAGCATATGAAAATCAGCAATGACAGAGCCACACGGTAACATTCAGCTGCCCTTTAGTGAGTTTGGAGAATATTTTTAGCAATAATTGTGTTCGCTGGAAATAACCGAATATACCGTAGACACATTGGCAATAACTTCCTCTTGTTGGTCAGCACTTTGAATGTTCCAGGCAGATAAAAATGATCATGCACAACCCTTGAAGGATAATCTTGTCTTCTGGTTAACTGTGCAAGCAAACTGTTGCAATTCTCTTGTTTTCCTTTCTGTTGCAGGATCCTCTTTGTTTGATCTTACTTTGCAAAATAAACTGCTGTTATGGGATTGAGGTTGACTTCCACATAAAACAACTATAAGGGCAATCTTATTACTAAGCCCTCACACGCATGGGCATATAAACAAAACATGCACATATATTGACTATGTACTCACACCTAGACAAACACTTTAAATATTCACACAAATTCACACATGCCCACACACTGAGCATTTAATCACCAGCAAACCTACGCTTTGATGCACAAGCAAAGGGGAAAACACTCCTACATGCTGCATCGTCACACATTACATGCTGTAGATCTAATCAAAAACCAGAGTTCCGTTATGAGTAAACATACAATATATGATGTGGGTAGACAGACTTATCATGAAGAGAGCTTAATCAAAGTCAATGTGAACAAAACAGGAAACAGGAATTGGAAACTGTGAAAAAATTGGTGAGTGACATATTTCCTGCCTTCTTCTGAAAAATATCATACACGCTCTGTTCTATGAATATACTCTCTAAGCAACATTATAAACCTTCCTACACTGAACTCAGTTGACTGCCATCAGCTTTTCCATGACAAAATACCAGAACTAGTTAGGGCATGAATGTAGCAAACAGGAAGGACACAATCAGACTTTCGATAGTTTCATACCCCTGTCTTTTCTGCCCTGTTTCTCATTGCATATTCTGCCTTTATTTTATTTTCTCTCAATAAAAATTAGTAAACTAAATAAAGTAGTGCCCGAGTCTCTTCAAAATAAAATGTTTCACTATGGTCCTAGAAGAAAACCTTAAAGAAAATTGCATCGTACCTGGAATATTAAACGTTGCAGAGAGGCCGCCATTTGTAAAGCTGCATGTATAGTTGTTTTTCTCTGAGGATCTGACTTGTATCTGAGACGTGACCTCAAAGAGTTGGTCTGGTGTTCTTACAACTGTGGAGTTTGAACCGAGTTCGACGAGGTTCCCATCTGTCCAGGTGACAGAGGATGAGGGATATCCCTCCGACTTGCAGGTTAACTCCACTTCATCTCCCTCTGTGGATTTCTGTATGCGTTTAATCACTCTTTTATAAGGTGCTGAAGGAAAAGAGAGAAATATAAACATGTACAGTAAATACCTTCTTTGTGTGAGAATGAACAGACACTTGGAATACTGGAAATAACACAAGGTGGTTTAAAGGAAATTCATTTAAAGGAAAATGGACTATTATGGGATAAATCCAGTATGCTGCAACTGTGATGAGTCAACAGCCTTGTACAGAGTTCAGATGGACCACCAAATGAGCCCTGGCCCAAATTGAGCAATGCTAGCTTCATTTTCACTTTCAAAATGAGCGATGCTCTGCCTGGATATTGTGTAAGACCACTTCCAGAGCCAAACTCCTCCTATGCATGCTTTCTCTGAAAATCTTGAAAATACATTATGACAGATTCACAGACTTAATACTAACCTTTGACAGACAAAGTTATTGTTTTATAATCAGCAACTCCTATCTGCACCAAACACTGGTAGGTCCCAGAGTCACTGATCCTGAGGTTGGACACCTGAGATTTGAGAAAAGAAGAGTTCTTAGCTCATGAATTTCATTGCATGTTATGATCCCTCCCTCCATTTCATGGTTGCTGTCATTTGGGCAACATAAGAGCTTTCTATTTAATGAAGCATAAATGCCATAAGAAGTACAGATTGAATAGCATAATATGATATTAATCGAGCGGTATTCCTTTTTCAGTGGGGTCTACACACAAGCATGCTCCAATTTTACTAATACCAACTTATAAACCAGTTTTTATTTTGGAGCAAAGACTGGCATCCTCAGCATCCTGAGAGGCTGCTGAGAAGAAACCTCCATCTCTTCTCAGCAGCTCTTCTTTAGTATCTCAGATAGTAGGGAGAAGCCAGAAAACAGAGGGAAAATGTGAGGCATTTTAGTAAGAGCTGGGAATCCAGCACAGCTCCTAATCCATCCTGGTTTGTCCACAGCATCAGTAGGACACCTGATACTTCTGCAGTAATTTGAAGTAGAATAAAATAAGGATGGCATATGCATAGCATGTAATGTGCTCCCACTGTTTATGACATAATTTAGAGGGAACTGTATAAGCAACAGCCCATCACCTCCCCTGCCACCTCTGGGTAAATCTGAACACATCATCCACTGCTGACCTGCAGCTTGGCCCAGCCGTCCTTCAGCTGCTCGGTGAGAAGCCTGACTCGCCCTCGGTACTGCGGATCCTGGAACTGCAGGTTCTCCACGCCGTTATCCAAGCGGTACACCTCCGAGGAGGGAGTGAGCCGCTGCCAGATCACCATCAGGGCAGGGTCAAGATTCTCAGGCACAGGCTGAAACCTGCAGCCCATCACAACGTCTCCTCTGAGCTCTGCCTCATAATTGCGACGCTCGGCCTCCACAGTGAACAACGCTGTGGAGAGTTTAGGGGAAGTATGAGTAGCCCATATGAAGTCAAGATTAATGTAATGTTGTTTTGCAGCCAGGATAAGTTCAGTGAAGAAGCACCATACAAACCGCAGCACTTCATAGTCACTGAAATAACTGTTGTGCTTTTTAGTTGTTTGTATTGTTTATATGTAGTAATAAATTGCCTCATGTACTTGCGTCAAATATGAATAGAAAAGTGTCATGTGGATTCAGCCTTTGTGCTGTTTGTATTGTATCTACAATATACTTGTGTATACATATTACTACAACACTGCCTACAGTACATTACATACCTGAAACAAATGGCCAAGATGTGAGTTGCAAAACTAAGAGGATGGTCAAATCCATCTGACCTAAGGAAGAAATCAAGGGGAATTTTACACATGATGACACCATGTTGCCTCGTAACTGCCTTGTCAGTCTGAGTCAGGTCAGTCAGCCATAACCAGTTTGGTCTGGCTAGAGTCACTGAGCAAAATGTACACCCTGGAGTCATTGCCTTTTTGTGGTGAATACAGATATTCTACTTTCTGTGACACATCATGGTATTCCTGAGATAAGCATGAGTCTATGCTGGGGCATACAGACTGCAGCATTTTTACTTCCCTATTGTTAGTATACTAATAATAAACAGGACTAGCACATGGACAATGCTTGCTGGCATCTGAGACTGCATGAAAAGGCATACACACATGCACACACACACACACACACACACACACACAGAAAGAGAGAGAGGGAGAGAGAGAGAGAGAGAGAGACCTGTATGCAACAATGTGTGCTGTTTCTAACTTAAACCAACTTTGACTCTATAGAAAAGATTTAAAATAATATCTGCCATTTTTTTAGCCAAATTGACTCCCATTAACACTTACATTTACATTTTAGTATTTTCCCCAGTGGTCCAAGTGAGGACCAAACCCCTAACCCTCCATTAGTCCCAGGCTCTGCACATTGAGCCACATTTCCTTTTTCTTTTCCCAAGAAAAAGGAAATGATAATATGTTTACAGCATGTGAAAACGTCTAAAACAGTAACCATCATCATCATCATCATAATCATCATCATCATCATATGCACACGCTCTGCAAAACATCTTGTGAGGTGTCACAGATCATTAAGCTCAGTCAGTGATTGCCAGTTCAGATATGCAGCTAGAATAAACAAATCATCAAGTCATGTATTAGTCATTACAACAGGTTCACTGTACAAATATAACTAAGATAACTGTCGTTACAGTGCAGTCCCACCAGGTTCAGAGTGAAACCTTTGATAGAGAACTGTGTTAAAAAAATAATAAGGTGCTAAAATAAATATTGACAATTCAAAACAAAAACATCACTGTTTTTTCAAAATTAAGAGGAAATGTGGATATTGTAATTCAGCCATGTAGGCAATTAAATATTGAAATTTAAAGCTGCGAAAAGCCATTTAACACTTGTTATGCACGCACTCTCTCTCTCTCTCCCTCTCTCTCTCTTACCTTCAGGTCATAGAGCAGCTTGCCGCTTTTTGCTCATCCGCAGATATTTCCTTGTTCCTTTTAAACAGCGTACCTGACTGGGCTGCTTGATAGCAAGAGTCCATACAGGAAAAAAAGGGAGGAGACTGACAGATGCCTGGTAATATTGTTTAGCAAACGCAAGCTCGACCCAACTTGTCTCCTGCTGACTGCGCTGGATTAAATAACCCGCTTAACAGAAGCGTGTAGTTTCTGTCCTCTAATTGATCGGCAACGCGTCTCCCTGGTGGACTCCCCCCACGCTCTCTCTCTCTCTCTCTCTCTCTCTCTCTCTCTCTCTCTCTCTCTCTCTCTCTCTCTCTCTCTGTCTCCCCAGTACACTGTGGCAGCATTAGACAGACAGCCACCATCCTGACCATGAACAGAGACTGTCTGCGGACAGGAG
>OMKZ01041563.1:8725-19871 GCA_900302535.1 Neoniphon sammara | reverse complement strand
AATTCACGGCGCTCAGACGGCACCGGCCCTCGGTGCAGCAGTTGCTCCGGGTGACGAATAGCCATCAGTTGCTCTTCCTTTCTGTTTTCTTGATACGAGAATAACAACAAGCTCTGAAAAAAAAAACAAAAAAAAAAAAACGCTCGGATCCCAGGGCTGGTCCCGTCAACGGTGAATATCCAACATGTGATGACATCACTGTCTAGTCCTCTTTTTATTGGATCTCGGAGCAGTCACAGTGCATATTTGGACGAGGCCGCACCATTCCGCCCTCTCTTCCCCTCACAATGCTCTCCTCATCTTCCTTTCATGTCGGTCCAGAGGACGGCTGTTTTGGACTTTGCTGTTTTCCATGTATATAAAGACTGCCTGCCGCAAGATGTTGTGGTTGATTTGGTATGGTTAGGATAGAAGGTTGCACTTCATTGAGGCTTACAATTGCAAATAGGAGAGAGAGAGACGCAGAATTCAAGATTTCAGTGGTGGCCAACTGTACTGTGGCAGGGCTTTAGGCAGTAAATTCCTTTGGTTTTTCACAAGGAAAGCTTTCAAGAGCGCATACACATAATTGTATGGTCACACTTGCATCGACTCACACACACATACACGACAACACACCCACACATACATAAACACGGCGAGGTAGGGCTCGAAGTCTTCCAAATCCCCTTGCAGTAACTAGCTGGGAGTTTCTCTGCTTCATCTCTGTCGGTTGCTTTCTGTCTCAGAATCACGCGTCCAGACATTTGTGGATTATTTGAATGAGTTTGAGGAACTGGAGACTTGATGCTGGTGCTCTCTCTAGCCTACTTCTCTCTCAGCGAGTTTGCTGTGGTGGATTTTGATTGAGGCCAGATGTGAGAGGCTGAAAGTAGGTGGGACGTTTTATTAATGTGGCACAGTAATATCCAAGACGGGCACACACACACACACACACACACACACACACACTTACATTGTGCCTTAGTACAAAACTTGACATTGACCAAGGTAGCAGACATCAACGAACATGTGTGAGGCCAAAAGTATGCATGTCTGTAAAAGCCAGTTTTAGCCAGCTCTGACGCAAAGAGAAAAGGGGGCGGAGACACAAAAAGAAGAGAGACGAGAGAGAGAGAGAGAGAGAGAGAGAGAGAGAGAGAGAGAGAGAGAGGTAGAGTTGCATGTTTAGCTACTGTTGTTTTCCTCTAGGATATCATTAGCTATAATTCTGCCTTCAAATCGTAACCAGATGACAGTGAGCGCACACACACACACACACACACACACACACACACACACATACACACACACAGAAGTTTGCATGGGATGACACATACATAAGCAAGCATGCATGAACATAGCACGGCCACACACACACACACACACACACACACACACACACACACACACACAAACACAACAAAAAAACAACAAATAAAAGGTCACATGCAAACTATGCACACTACACACATTCACCCAAACTCCACAACAGCAGATTGCATGGGAATATGTGATATGTTCCCTTCGCTGTTTAAATATGCCACAAAGCAGCAACTCTCAGATTGTGTCAGTCCATAACAAGAAAAAGTTGTGGGGTACAGGAGAGAAGTTCAAATGCAGTAACCTAAGTGGAAAAAGCAGACCTGCATGTCTGTGTGCGCATGGGAGGAGAAAAAAAAAAAAAAAAAAGCACCACAGCGGTGTGTATATATGACATGTTTGAAGGAAACAGACAAAGGGAGCGATGCAGAGCCCCGTCTGTGGCTGACAGCGAGAGCAGTGTGTGTGAATGTACGATGTGCAGGTAGCAGCCAGCGGAGAGCAGATCAAAGACAGACATGTGCGGTCCTGGTCCCCAGCCAAAAGACCTCTCACCTCCCGGTAGACGGAGGGAGCGCTGTGGACGTGACGAGGATGGGGAGGGGGCAGACATTGTGACTGAAGGTGTGTGTCCATATCCTCATTGGTGTGTGTGAGTAAGACAAGAGGGAGACCATGTGTATTGTTTTCAGCCGGTGTTTTTATGTGTGTGTGTCATAAGAGGGAGCAAAAGGGAGCAGTGCTGTTTCTCCAGCTATGGATGTACTGTATGTGTCTTTGTATCATATACTGCAAATAGTTTAGACAAAAAGTTTGTGTAAAGCACATGTGTCAAACTTGAGGCTTGCAGGCTGAAACCAGCTTTTGGATATTCAAGTCTCAGTTGAAACAGGCGGCATACTGCACGCTGCCATCTAGCAAGTATGTGAAAAACGGCTTAAAGGGGATGTTGAAGATGATTTCAAGACAGCTGGGAGACTAAGAGAAGAGAAAAGAGTGCAAAGAAAAGCTTGTGTGTCTCACTTGCCACAAAGCCATTCAGAATTTAAAGATGTGACATTGCACATAGAGGTGAACTAGAAAAGCTAAGCATGCAAGATGCACAATCAAATCTGCAGTTTCATGCCCAGCAAGTGGAAAGCTGTTACCAAGCATGAGTTATGAAAGGTGTGCAAGCAACCTGGCTTTTCTGTAACCTAACTGAGCATCTCAGCACCCTTAATTATAAACGGCAGGGGATGCAAACAGATGATCAGCAATATGCAAGATTGCACTGAAACCTTTCCAAGAGGGAGAGCCAAATGCAACGGGGAAACTTTGCTCGCATTCCAACCTGACAGTCAGTGGCAAATGTGCTCATCATCAGCATTTTCCCAAGAGAAGATATGCACACAGATTAAACACATAAATTCAAAGCAGACTGCCTCAAGGCTCAGAAATCTGGTTTTAAATTTTTCTTTACAACTACATGCAGAGCTGATATGAAGAGTCTGCCAGAATACTGACAGATGAACTAAAGGAATTACACTCCAGCACTGCAGTGATGCCCTGGTGGGAGTCTCATGACAAGAGTTTGGCCCTTTTTCATCACTTTCACCATGCTGTAGTGCCATATTCCCCTGTTTTGACTGTATTAGGAATCACCAAATTGCATGAAAAACATCACAGCACAAGACATTAATACTGGGACTGATAAAATTTTCTTTGATGAGCTTGCCTTGGAAAAAAAAGCACCAGGTGCTCAGTAGAAACCAGTCTATGCAGGTCTGTTGCTAAAAGTTATGGAATTATTAATGTGCCATGTGAGGCAAGCAGTTTATTATTTATATGGGATCTGCTGAAATATGGTTAATGAATTCGTCTACTTGATGATTTGTTATTTTTCTGGAAGAAAACACCATGCCCACCCACGGATGTGCCATATTTGGGCCTGTGAAGCAGGCCCAAAGTACATCAATTACTTCTCTGGTTCACTGCTTGACTAAATGGCACACAGGTTATACAACTGGAAAATTGCCATGTTCTGTAAATATTAATAGACTGCCTTGACATTTAAACACATCACAAAAAATTCACAAAGATGATTAGTTTGCTTTGTTCAGTTAAGCAATGTTAATAAATGTTGAGTTCTCGACTTGATTCCAATTTCTCAGTGTGGCTCTCCCTGAGTTTGACAACCGTGGGGTAAGGTGGTGTGTGTGCGAATGTGTGTGTGCGTGTGTTTTAGTATGTACTTGGGTGTGCGCGTTCGCCTCCAGAGGAAGCTCACGTACCCCTCAGCATTCCTGGGAAAGTCAAATGTCACTGGGAGAGGCTACCTTGAACACTAACACAGACAGGATATGTCCTCATTATAACTCCACCCACTGAGATCACACAGACACTTTGCCTCAGCAACCACCTTGTACCTTTCAATCCTGCTTGATTTCTTTCAAAGCAACACACAGTTTAGCCTCAGCCTATGTCATACACGATATCTCAATGCGACCTGAAACGCAGGCTTTGGTCTTCAGGAAAGGCAATGCTGAAAACCCTACAGTGTTTAAAGCCTGCAGCAGGATGAAAGCCAAAGCAATAAGAGCTCCTTTGCTTTGGAATAATGCAATTGGTGAGCAGACTGTGCTCGTTCCTCCAAGGCTCGGCAGAAAACTCGTTTTTTTATAAACTTGCTTTTGATATATCTGCTCATAATCAGTACTACCAATCGATAAATAACAATGGGGGGAAAGGAGAAATGGGAAAAGCAATGGAAATGTGACAAATGGGATAAAAAATGATAATAGAACGTTCTATGCAGTTAAAATGAAGTGTGTGTCTTCCTGTTCCTTCCGGTGTGTGACGATCCTGGTAGGATACTCATTCAAAGTCTACAGTCCATTGTTCCGTCACAGCTTATTTATGTTGTGAGGGCCCGCGGCCAAAACTAATAAATTTAAAACTGCCCCGTGGATGGCATTACAGGACAAGCTGTTGAAAGCAAAAGAGAATGAAAGCAGGAGCAAGAGACTGTAAATACAAGATAGCAAGCGAGCAAGAGAGAGACATGGAGGTTGTGTCTTTCTGAATGAGGAATGGATTACTGTTTGATCTTTGCTCTTGTACTAGAAAAGGTAAAAAAAAAGAGTACAATCTTGAAAAAGGGAAAATACTCAAGATGTACTATAAACAAGTCAGAGGAGACACTCTTTACAGCAGCCTCAACAAAGCACAATGAAGCTCCATCATTGTTGGCTGTGTGTCATCACTGATTCTGACAGCGATATTACATAATTGTGACAGACTCTCCATGAAACTGTGCATGGAGAGTCCACCAAGGGTCTCAGCATGGAGACCTCTGGATTTTTGTAACAACATAGACAGCGTCGCAGAGCCCGCATTGCAATGATTGGCTGAATCGTTGCTCTAAAAGAAATGCCAGAAGTGAACGATACTACATCACTATGACAACAGCCCAAACTCAAGCCACTTTTACACCAAGAACCATGAATTGACTGACGTCCATGGAGACTGGGCGCTCTGTCCGTAATGTTAACCCCGCAAACGCTGAAGCATGTATTGTCTTTTTCGCTTATGTTTTGTAGCTGTACGCTCCCAGCTACACCTGTTTTAAAGAAATTTAGTCTTACTGTAAAAGTTTGATCCACTGTTCTTTGAAGTGTTTACTCTTCTACAGTGTGGGCACAGGCATCTGAGAAGTATGATTTAAAAATAAATTATACAAATTGTGGTGTATGTAGATAAAAACTTGTCAAAATTAACATTAAGGCAATGAAAAATATTTAAAAAATGAGGAAAAACTCAAACCCACACTGGAATTTTCCTTTCAGTAGTGCAATATTTGGCTTATCTGTGCTACAGGATGTGATCATTGTTTGGTGATACCTACTTAATGACTGACTCTGCGCTGTAACTGACTCTAACAATACAAAAAAGAAAAGAGGAAAAGGCTGCCACAGACAAGTATAGTAGACAAATGACGAGACAGCCATGTGAGGTCCTGGCATCCATGCCTCATTTAACTGGTAATCCAAGGCCAGGGCCGCTACAGAGCCACAGAGCTGAGATGTCTAGATGTAGCAGGAGATGGACCAATTGTGGGATCAAAGAGTCGGAGAGATAGGAGAAAAAATAAATAAATAAAGCTATGGAGCCCTGTGAAAATTTACTCACAGGACAATCTTTGCCGCAGCAGCAGGTTTCACGTGATCACAGCTCTGTTCTTGCTGTCTACTTGATTGATGGGGAAAGGTTTCCATCATACGTCCTCCTCTCTGTAAGGCTGCACTGACAGTCGGCTCAGCTTTGTGGGATCAAGTCTGATGCTTTGTGTATTTGTGTGTGTTTTATATATGTGTGTGTGTTATCAGTGGTGAACTAGCAAATACTTTGTGTACTCTGATAGCTGCAGTTAAATTAATGAGCATGAAAACTGTGTTGAACAAATAATTTAGTTACAACAAGAATTGTAGAAACCAAGCTGATGTTTGGAGGTGTCTTATTTCTTTAGTGATAATAATGTTCGTAAAGCTGCACTAAGCAACTTTGCACATTAGCAGCTCCAAATAGCAGCAAGGGGTATCTGAAAAATACAAATAATAACACCCAGAAATTATGTAATATAAACTGCACACAACATGCTCATGTTTTCCAAACCAACCCTTCCATGATTGCTTTATACCCAAGGGTTAGCAAAGGAACAAGAGAGGCCAAAGATCTGCTCTTAAATTATGAGTCGTCACTTCCGGTGGGTGGATACGGTCCACACCCGACGCCAGACTTCCATTCGGACAAAGACAGCCAATCCACAGGGTCTCCATTAGTCGACATAGGATGTCTCTTTTTGTATTTATACGTACAAACCCAGCCAAGTGTTTCTGCTAGCAGATGTGCCAGTATCAGCTACCTACCAAGCGGATCCAAGAAAGAAAAGAACTGTGTTGCATCATGTCTGAAGATGAATTAACAGCATTTTTTTTTTTTTTTAGCGACCGTGGTATTAACAAGGTGATACACTCTGAGCTGTGAGACATGTAAATAAACATATGGCCAACCAGCTTTAAACTGCTGAAAAACACAGTCACCACACAACTTGGAAAAGCTCAAAGAATGAATTACAAAACTGTCCCCTCTGTTCAGCTGGAAATATGAAGTTATAATATATATATAGATAATAAATACCGACCTGAATGCTTCAGAGCTTGGGTTATTGCTGTTGTAACTGATGCCAAAATCAATTAATGAATACTTTCCTTTGCTGCTTTGCTTGGATGAACAGTTGTTGTTTTTTCAACCACCAGTCATGTCAAAAATGTGGTTGTAAAATGGCTTTTTCTCTGCAAGAATGAGACCCACTTTAAATACCAACATACTCCGTGTGTTTGGTGTATTTGAAGAATGACAGTACCTTTATCAGTGGCATGCCATTTGAAACATGTATATACAAGAATAGAGGAACACAAGAGAAGCACTGCAACCATGAAGGTGATATTGATGCATTCCTTCTGTGGTCAAGCAAGTCAAAGATAGGTTTTCCAAAAGAAAATCAAGTGTCAGCTTGTGGAGAACAAGAGAAGAAGAGATGTCAGGTGTTGGAACACACTGTCAAAATGATTGGCAGTGAAGACTTCAACTTCAGACTACAAGGCTGCACATACAGTTGAACATATCACACCATGACACCTAAAGAACTGCTCAGCAAATATGATATGTGTCTGACGGATTGCAGAGAGAAAACTACACAGGTGCACAAACCAGGAAGAAAAGGAAGATCTCGTCGCCTCTTTTTTTTTCCAAAACTACAGTACCATCAACATGACAACTGATACTATTCATCATATCATTCAGAAGTCTATCACCAGTGAAGTGAGGGAGGGGCTGTTCTCTGTACAAACTGATGTGACGCAAGACGTAACATCAAAAGACCAGGGTTCACTTATCCTGTGATATATTGTATCACTGACATCGCTCATGAGAGCCTCGCTACACTGATAGACTGTGAGGAGTCTTCTAGTCAATACTCTGCTCAGGCGCTCATGCAGATATTGAAAACACACTAAACATTAATAAAGGCAAAGACCCTGGGAATTCAACCGACGGAGTGGTGAACATACAGTCCAAGGGAAATACAACAGATTCACTACTTTGTTGTTCTATCCCAGTTACACAACAATTCATACGAGGTGTTATTCTCACATGATTCATCAAATATTGTGCTCTTTGAAACTAACTACAGGTGTTGATCAAGAGTGCATCATTTTTTAGCCTGTTGACAACCTAACCATTTTCCTTTGAGAATCTTATGAGAGGATGAATCTGTGGGAATGTGTGGGGAAAGAGAGAAACACACATCAAAGGTGGCTTGCATGTGTGAGTGAAACACCACGACGGTCGAAGGATGCAGCGCTCGGCAAAGTGTTTGGACTAACTGACAAACCAGGGCGTGCATTGCATGTCAACCTGATTTTGATACTAAAATAAGGGAACCTGCAAACAACAAACCCATGTGTTGTCATGCCTGTTGTGGCAGCTAGAACTGCAAGTAACCAAAAAAACAAAATTTTTTCTTGCTTGTCATGGAAGCTGTGTTGACCATGTGTATACATGAAAACATCATGTTGATATATACAGGCCATCTTATCCATGCATGTACAATCAACAACTTCAGTATCATTTGTGCCAGTGCTATGATGTGTGTGCAGTAGTTTAATGATATTTATAATGATATTTATAATGATAAATAATATTTTGTTAAGTGGGCCGCTATTATCCTGAAATTCCCAGCTGAATTTATTGTCCCTGTCTGCCTCTGTCTGTATAAAATGATTCTGAAATGCTATCTCATTAAGAGGCAAATTGCAATGAAATGATAATAGCTGTTAAACCCTTAAGGATGAATGATAATAACACAGAAGGAAAAAACTAAGTTTGAGTTTATCTTGAAAACATCTTGAGGGGTTCGCGTCACTGAACTGTGAAACAGACCAATGTTACAAATGGATAAATGTTACAAAATAATGTGAATAATACGAATGTAGGTACAATAACAGCATGAGCCAGCCTCTATGACACACAGCCCACTGGCAGACGACATGATTTTGATAGTCTACGTGTTAAAACAATATGCGCTCAAGGCTTATCTAACACCATCTGACCTCTACAGCTGTAACCGAAGGCTGTCATCTTGAATCTTTTCATAAAATAGGTACAGTGATAAACTTTAATTAATTAATTATCATAGAATATATGTGGTAGATTTTTTTTGTAACTATTTGTGTTTAATATTGGCTGTAGGTTTATTCTACCAAATGTTAAGAGTTACTGTATGGATACAAAACAAAACAGTTCCCAATCCTCAATATAGTGAAACATTGCAATAGTATGACAGGTACTTTTTGCATCTGCCTCCAGCATATAAAATGTGCAGTATGAGTGCTGTATAATGGGTTTTAAAATACATGAACAGTTCCGATTACTGTTGGGAAAAGGTTAAAATTACAATTTGAAGCATACTATCCACGAAACTACAAAACACACATGTATGTACTTCTTTAGTATTAATCCTGAATCACAAATGAAGATGCTGTTGCCAGATGCCAGAGGACGTGATGCTGCATAGTGATGACAGTGACAACAGTAAGCCAGGTGTTTTGTCCTGTCAATGCAGAACAATGTACACAACAAAAATCTGTGCTTTCCTCAAAACAAGCATGCAAATAATCATGTAAAATCAATCATTAATGCCACAGATGCTAAAAATAGAGGTTGATAAGACAAAAAAAACTGATAAAGTTTATTTTAAGCTCTGCCTAATTTCCTAAGTGGCTGTTTAAAATCAGTGCTGTCTCTGTTATGCTTTGTTCCCCGCTACACAATGCCTCTAATGTATACACAGGCTACACCAAATATGCATACTGCCTGAACACATACAAAGCACCAACACACTTGTTTGCTCATGGCGGTGAGGAATTAATCAATTAATTCCAGCAACTGTTTTATATCACTCACTACTAGAAGTGTAACGATTCTGAAAACTTAAATCTGGCTTTCACTTGAGGGCAAGATTTGGTTGAATTCTTCATTCTTTAGGCTCCTCATTAACAGCTATATGACTGCTATCATAAATGCACATATTTTTTCCAAAAATAATCACTTTTTTGTTGATAATAAGCTATAAATAGCATGAATAACGGTAGCAGCGCTGTTAAAGGGATAGTTAACCCATTTTGAAAAACTTGATAATATTTCACTTAGCCTCTAGCTGTTATGTAGGACAGTGGTGGTACCGTCTTCCTCTCCTTGTTACCGGGTACCGGAAACTAGCTGGATGCTCCAAATGCTAACCGTATGTCAGAATTTTTGTAATCTAAAATGGCGTAAAAAAGTTACCCGTTATTACAAAATAAATAAATAAATAAACAAAAATCAACGGTAGAGCTATTTTCTTGTGTGGCAGCTCTCTGTGCTGGACATGCTAGCTAACGAGCTACTTCCCTCCAGCTAACATTCTTAAAAATAACTGTCCAACACAGAACGCTGCCACTGATTTTTGTTAATTTTTTAAAAAATGGCCACCTTTTTCATGCTATTTAACCTTGTTTATTTATCAACTGGAGTGGAATAAGGCAGTTATTTTTGAGAATGTTAGCCGGGGAAGTACGCCTCTATGGCAGGATGCTAACGGTTAGCATCTGGAGCATCCAGCTAGTTTCCACTGGGTAACGATGAGAGGAAGACGGCACCACCGCTGTCCTACATAACAGCTAGGGGGTAAGTGAAATAAAATCAAGTTTTTCAAAATGGGTGAACTATCCCTTTAACATAAACTTACCTTAAACCTTTTAACAATATGCATAGTTACATAAAAACTAGAGATGCCCCTTACAAATATAACATGTAATGCATCACTGGTTTACATTTTCAACTCCTTATGCATTTCAGCTGTGTTTGTGATTACAGTTTCACAAGCAGAATTGACAGGGGACTTACTCAGCCCACCGGAAGCGTGGGCCGAGTCTCTTCTTACCGCAAAGATCAATTTCTCTGTGATGTCTCCATATACGTGCTGCTACAGTGTGTTTGCTGTGTTGCCTAGAATAAGGTACATACAAAATGCTGCCACCCTGCTGGCTTTAAGGAAGGAGGGGTATCACCGGCCCCATTCCTTCATTCTCTGAGCTAGTTTTATCAACGGTCCCCTCCCTCTCTCCTCTCTCAGCCTGTATGTGTAGCCTCGCTCCCACACTCCCACTGCAGACACACAGACGCGTTCTTGCTCGTCCAACAGAGGAGAGAGAGAGAGAGAGAGAAACCGTGATAGTTGTATTGTTTGATTTCTCTTTTTTTCTCTATCATTGGAAACACAAATAAGTAATAATAAATTCATTTTATCATGCCAATAAACCAAACTTAACTGAAATTTTGTATCACAGTCGTTACACCCCTACTCAATACTCTGTTCAGTATTATGCATTTGCAAAGCCAAGTTAATCCTATCAGTGATGTTGTTATTCTTGGCCCCAGTTCAGACACGATGAGTTTACTCATTGAGTTTTAGAGATCAAAGGCACCAAAATTATTTAATATTCTAGCTGTCGGTGGGTTGCACGTGTGAGATATTATTGCACACTTCTGTGGAATTAGTTGCGAATTTCGAAAGTGAGCCGCTTTCAGGCATGCACTCAACTCTCCGGTGTTCCTCCCATGCTGTGCCAGAGACGAGAGCAGCACTGTGTATCCAGTGGTAACAAAGCCAGTGTGTGTGTGTGTGTGTGTGTGTGTGTG
This sequence comes from Neoniphon sammara, assembly GCA_900302535.1. NCBI lineage: Eukaryota > Metazoa > Chordata > Actinopteri > Holocentriformes > Holocentridae > Neoniphon > Neoniphon sammara. The sequence goes on along the minus strand of OMKZ01041563.1, from coordinate 8,789 downwards.
TGTGTGTGGTTAGTGTAGTGTAGGAGGTCTGGCCAGCCAAGGAGCAGCAGAGCCGGGAACAATA
>OMKZ01041550.1:2180-21646 GCA_900302535.1 Neoniphon sammara | reverse complement strand
GGCTTTATGGCAGAGTAGCTAGATGGAAGCCTCTCCTCAGTGCAAAACACATGAAAGCCCGCGTGGAGTTTGCAAAAAAGCACCTGAAGGACTCTCAGACTGTGAGAAACAAGATTCTCTTGTCTAATGAAACCAAGATTGAACTGTTTGGCCTCAATTCTTAACGTTATGTCTGGAGGAAACCAGTCACCGCTCATCACCTGCCCAATACCATCCCAACAGTGAAGCATGGTGGTGGCAGCATCATGCTGTGGGGGTGTTTTTCAGCAGCAGGGACTGGAAGACTGGTCAGGGTGGAGGTAAAGCTGAATGGAGCAAAGTGCAGAGATATCCTCAATGAAAACCTGTTCCACAGCACTCAGGACCTCTGACTGGGCCGAAGGTTCACCTTCCAACATGACAATGACCCTGAGCACACAGCCAAAACAACACAGGAGTGGCTTAGGGACAACTCTGTGAATGTCCTAGAGTCCAACCTGACCGAGCTTGAGAGGATTTTCCAAAGAAGAATGTCAGAAAATCCCCCAATCCAGGTGTGCAAAGCTTGTTGCGTCATACCCAAAAAAAACTCGAGGCTGCAATTGCTGCCAAAGGTGCTTCAACTAAGTACTGAGCAAAGGGTCTGAAGATTTATGTCAATGTGATATTTCAGTTTTTTCTTTTTACTAAATTTACAAAAAAATCTGAAATTCTGTTTTCACTTTGTCATTATGGTACTGAGTGTAGATTAATGAGAGAAGAAATGAATTTTAACGATTGTAGCATCAAGTTGCAACATAAAAAAAATGAAAAAAGCGAAGGGGGTCTGAATACTTTCTGAATGCACTGTAGCTGGGAGTCACCCGGGTAAAAATGAAAACTGATGTCATGCGCATGAATAATGTAACCCAATAGCAGCATATATATAGAAAATAAAATAGGACCAAGTACTGAACCTTGTGGCACACTGCAGAATAACTTAAAGCTGCTGCAAGCAAATTTTTTGTTGTTGTTAAAATAAGTGTTAAATAGCTCTATCTTCCGCCAGCCATCACTAATATAAAGTGTTTGGTCAGTAACATGGGTCTGCCAGTGCCTCGGCTCCGCAGTAAACAGAAAGTAAAAATCTCTGGTATCCTACCTACTTTTCCAATCAGGAGAGAGAACTCCACAAAGAGGTGGACCTCTGTGAGTGTTCACCATCAGGAAGCAGGAAATAACACTGAAATTTCAGTGTACCTGACCAGGGTGGAGAAGCTACCGATTGCAGTGCACCCACGAACACAACCAAAGACACTAATTGAATTAAGATGGCAAATTCAGATGGCTGAAGAAAAGGAATATTGTAACCCTAACCGAAAGGCCTACACAGAAAGGTCTGTCAGAAAGATATTGCCTGAACCGTACCTGAGATGCATATCATTATCATCTAATAATGATCTAATAATCTCTGGGGGGCAGCAGTGACCAAATTTAATGTTGATATATTTCGAGTTCATGTAAAAGCACCTCTGTGGCTGGAGATTTGTTTTCTCCACACCAGTATTCCATCACTGTAATAAAGATGTTACTATTAGTTTTCCTAAAAGAAGCAACAATGTCGTGTTCTCATGACTTGAAATTAGGCGGAGTGATTTGAAAGTCTTCCTGGTGATGCACTCAGCCTGACAACGGTAGGCTATACAATCATTTTCAGCTAACAGCATCAAATTTATAAGTTGCTTTTGGTAAACCTAACCTAGAGGACAAGAAGCACTAATGTCATGAAAATCTTGAGAATATGATGATAGTATGACTTTAATAATTTTTAATTAAAGCGCTCATAAGTGTGTCATAAACTCACTCAACTGTTTTCTTGCATTTTGAGAGTACGGAAATGCACAGCTCCGCTCTGACCTTGAATGTTGATAGTGGTTGATACTGAAGCAAGAGCTGCACAAACTTTGGAAATTATGTTGGCTCTCAAGTTTGACGACAAAGAGCTCCATAGAGAAGCCGATGAATTTGCTTTGAATTAAAATACTTAAATAAATAAATAAAATATTTGCTCACCCAGTTATGCTGCCAATTTGCTCTTGTAAAAAGATCTCTCTGCTGGAAAATAGTTCCCATGAAAAGTTTGCTTTACACAGCAAATGATCAATTCTGTGGTTTATGAATGGGGACAACTTTGTTGATTTCAGAAGCAGAGCATTATAAGGTGGGTGTTTCAACCAAAAATACACATATGGGGATGCCCTGGTTACTCACTCTGTAGAGCGCACATCACACACCACTGAGCGCAGCGGCCCAGGTTCAATTCCTGCCTGTCTCTCTCCACTGTACCCATCCAATAAAGCAGAAATGCCCCCCAGAAATCTTAAAATTCTATTTTGATAATTGAGTTATTTTGATATGTTGTGAAATCTGTAGTACTCCCACATGATTTTCAGAATGGTTTGTTGCAATGTAAAATGTGGGTAAATTGTACCTAAATGGGCCAAACATTCAAAATCACTGGTATGGTCCTTTAAGAGGAGGTCAAACCAGTGCATTTTTAAAAGAGAGTAGGACACTGCCAGATGTGAATGAGTAATTTAGAATTTCTAAAATACAGGGACTGACAACATTAAAAACCTCTTTTTGGAACCTAGGAGGGAGAGCGTCCAGAGCTTAGCATGAAGGCATTTCATTCATTTATATGGGCTCAGTGTTGAACAGTAGTAACGTATGAGCAAAGCTGCAAAAATTAACACTTAGCCACGGCCACATTTTCCTTTTTAGAAGCTACACCTGATAATCAAACAGTGAACAGCTGAATGTTTAGGGCTCATGGTGAAAAGCCTGGTCTTTTTTTGGCTTCACGTGTTGATCCTCTGAATGGTGTCTTTAATGCTTTCTTATTCTTTGGGGATATTGAGGCAGTGCTTCTGTGATCTGTCCCTGTAGATATTATCTGGGACTCTGTAAGGTTAGACTGGATGTTAATATGTGCTAAGCTTGTTGTTGTGTGTGAAAATGTAATCATCTGTATGGTTTGAATCAGGATTTAGGCTTAACTCCAAGATGATGAACTTTTGCAAAAAAAAAAAAAAAATGTACCAACATGACAAAAGCTTATTAGTATTTATAAAATCTATCACTTGCCTTGGACAGTGTCCGGCTGTAAACTAATCTTCAACCACAGAGGTGCATTTATATGAACTGGAAATATATCAACTGTAAACTTAGTCACTGCTGCCCCCTAGAGAGTTTTAGATGTTACAGCACACTGGTTTGCAATTGGCACCAACCTCCAGTGTTGTCTGATTATCAGAAATACTCTACAAAGAGAAATGAATGCTGCATATTTATCACAGAGTAGAAAATGGCTCCAATTTGTAAGGCAATGCGCTAGTTTGCGGTCATATTTTCCGTGAGAGTAGAAACTGAAACACTTGATAAGAACATCCTTCCTGTGACTTCAGATTTCAACACTTGATAAACTCTAATGAAACCATTTTGCCTTGAAATTACATTGCATTGAGGCTTCTATGTGCTTGTTGGTACAAACCATTGCACCAGCTTTTCAAGTGCTGTTGAATTGTACTATTTTACCCTGCTTTGTCTTTAGTTACAGGACTGGGAATATTTTTGGGGGGAACAATACAGAATGATCCATGTTCCATTTTACGTTTTTTGTTTGACTGCTGCACTGACTATGTCATCTTCTCTCAGGATTCTGGACAAGCGTCTGGATTGCAATCAAGAGGTAGTGATTATATATTATTGCATGTCAAACAAAAGATAGAGGCTAAAGTAGTTTTAAAAGTAAATGGAGGCAAGTTCATAGCTTCACTATGTCACTGTGTTTTTGTGCCTGAATACTTAACTGTTGCATTTTTTTTCCAGGGCATTCTATGCCGTGCTCAAATTAGTAAGTGTCAGTATTTTAAAACAATTATGCTATCATCTGCTATTTTTTTCTGCGTTGGTAAAGCAGAAACTTAATTTTCACATTACGCTGTGATTCAATCAACATGGGCTTTTGCAATCCTATAACATTTGCTACTGAAGCTACCAATATTTAGACCATCATGGCACACTAAAACTCTCCACTGAAATTCATTCAAATTAAATTGTTTTAAGTAGGTTGGTAGCTTTTTGGGGCAGGGATAAACCTGACCAAAACCTGACCATGATTTTGGTGGTGGACAACATCTCTGGTTGATATTCATTTATGAATATTGACTCAAAGGCCAATATCAGCCTGACAACAAACAACATATTGGTTACTCGTGTATTTATTTATTTTTTTTCTCATGAAAATTTAACTTGTGCTTTATGTGGTTAATCTGGCCACACAGAAGGACATATCAGCAATCTATTTACAATACAATATTTCATTTCCCCTCTAACAAATGCCAGAAAACTGCTCAGACAAAAGAATGGTTGTGCCCAGACGCCTTGCTCCCTCTGACCCAGAGTGGGGTCCAGACCACGTGGGAGTTGGGAGGGACGAGCTCGGGCTTCTTCCTATTATGAATGTGACATGGAAAATACCATCAAATGGTAACAAGTGATAAACATAATACTTCATTGCTATTGTTTACCCTGGTTTATGCTGTAAAACATATCAAATGAACAGCAGAAACCAGTGATCCAGGTCCTTCATTAGAGGCAGACAGAAGTTAGATATTACAGGTAGAATTAACAAAAAATGTAAACTCTTGTATCCACAGCAGGGGTATACATCCTAAATGGATCAGAGATAAAAATTCTGGATGAAACTACAAATCAAAGCATGTGTGTGCAATATGCTTTTAAGATCAATCAGCAGCTGAATCCCAGTTATAACAAGGTAAAACTGTAACAATACTCAATTAAACATTTGTTTGAACAATATTAATGCACAGTATATATACAGACACCTGATATTTTTCTTTTTTAGTGGACATTTTCATTGGATGGAGTCATGGTAGACCCTTGGCGCACATATTTGGTGTCAGTCTTTAATTTGCCTGACAATGGAGATAACAGGATTCCCAAGCGAATTACTGTCCCAGGTGAGATGTAGTGACGAAGTTGTTTGTTAACAAGTAGACATTAACTGCGTCAGTGCTGAGGTGTATTGCACAAGATGATATTTTTGAAACTGTGAAAAACTTTGAAACATTCTAATCAACATTATGTTTTTACTATCATGACTAGGATGTGATGACTGGAGGATCCAAAAGGCCCAAATCTGTTTGGAGAACGGTAAAGTTTGACTCACATCTCACATGAATTTCAGTGGGGCGCTGTAAGAGATCCAGAACCATCTGCACATTGTGCTCTGTGTGTTTTGTTATTTCAGGCAGCCTCTGGGACCCTCACATGACTGGAGCTGTGTCAGTTGATAAAGGACATAAAACAGTGTCCATTGCTGTGGTTTTTGATGCAGCAAAGTATTCAGAGAGATACAAAGTCTCAATTCAGGGGCATGGTTTCTGCTCTTCAAAGAATGTTTCAAAGGTATTGTACTCTATGCGCCAGGGGGTTATTTGCTGCTGGCTGAAGCAATAATGATGTGAAAGGTGCTCTTCACTACCACCAGATTGTTTGTTGCTTGTATAGCTTATCATGGAGTGCATGTATGGAGTGCATACAAAAAGGGTAAGATAATGCATTTTCTCACCTGTTTTATATCAACAAATAGGAGAACAGGACATCACTAAATGTGACCTTTGACTTCGGTATAGGGGAGCTTTCACAATGTGAAATGATCTTTGTGGTGAGTTTCATTTTATTCATTACAGTTTATCATTTTGATCATAGTAGATACATGTTTTGAAAAGTTTAAGAGAAATTTGTATCTTAAAACCTAACATGTTAATATTTTGTTTACCCCAAAGATTCAGCCATTTTTTATACGGTGCGAAAATGACTGTTTGCATTCCAAGAAAACATTTAATTACTGCCTCTGTAAGTAATATTCCAGTCTTTGTCACATTTATGGTAGACTTTAAATGAATATGTTCACAAAGAAAGCAGTCTTTCATTTAACATTTCTATTCACTTCTATTAGTGTTTAGCTGATTTTACATAATGTGTGGTTGTTTTTTTTTTTTTAGATTATTCCAGTCCGCCACCCTGTACTTTAATAATAATGGGAACTTTGGGACTGGTTGTAATTGGCAGTTGTCTTGCCTATTTACTGTGGAGAGCATCTCTTAAAGGTTTGCCTTCTTCTAACTGTAAGTATTGAACTGAGATGACAGCTTGAATTTAAAAAAATTAAACAATGACTGTGTCTCTCTGTTAGATCCTGCTAACACATCCTCAGCTGGTGCCAAAGAAGAATCTAAAGGTATTCAAGTGCAAGGCAGAAAAAGAGTCCTCATCATCTACTCCCTTGACCACCCTTTGTACAGAAACATCGTTCTCAAGTTTTGTGCCTTCTTAGCAGCGAAATGTGGCATTGAAGTGGTCCTAGATCTGCTGGATTCTACCCGGCTAGGAGTGCTGGGCAGTGTCCAGTGGTTAGACTGGCACAGAGAGCAGATAGAAAGCTCTTCAGATAAGATAATAATCCTGTGCTCACGGGGAGTGCAAGCCAAATGGAAAGCCATGTGCAGCGAAAACCAAGTCCTTTTGAGAGAGGATGCCTGCTCGCCATTGGGTGACATGCTCACCCCAGCCCTCAGCCTTATAGTCCCCCATTTTGTCCGATCTTCATCCTTTCATAAGTACATAATAGCTTACTTTGATGGTGTTTGTTCAGAGGATGATGTCCCGTCACCATTCAATGTTACAGTACGGTACAAGCTAATGAAACAGTTTGAAGAACTCTTCTTTCGAATCCTGGATATTGAAAAGCATGAACCAGGCAGAGTGAATTACGCTGAAGGGCTGGCAGATGATGAGTATTACCACTGTCCCACAGGTAGAGCTTTGCGGGATGCCATTGAAGCTTTCTATGCACACCAGCTGGAGCATCCACACTGGTTTGAAGATGAATTAGTTAAGTATTCAGATCTGGAGATTGGCGAGACCTCAGCTGAGATTGTTGACAGTGCAAAAACAACCAAGAATGTCATTACTTATTGCGTGCCTGACCCTACCTATGTCTTCAATGATGTGAAAACACAGCCGAGTGATTTCAGTGTATATAATACAAACCTTTACATGACTGAAACACTCCAAATGCACACCTCAAATGAGTTCGACCCCCTTAATATTGAGGGCATGCGAGAAAATGTCCCTCATTCAGTTTGGCATAATGACCTTGGTGGCTTGAGAAGTGGAACCTCTACATTACAATATCATCACAGTAATATGGGAGCTGCTGAAGAAAATCCACTTGAAACCACAGAGGGACCAATCAAAGACACAGCTGGTGTTGCAAACAGAAAGATACTGAATGGTAACCCTGAAAAACAAAACAGGGCAAGAGGGGATATGCAGACAATGGAGGCAGAAAACTTGGGGTGAACCCAAGTCACCTCTTTCCAACCTACTGGATTTAAATATAGCTTTAAAGGAACATGTACAATATGTATATATTCTGTATGATATATGGTTTCTTAAATAGTTTCATTTGTTTGTTGCTGCTCTTTGTATCCACTTTGCAAAATCTTTGCAAATTGTCATAATGTTTCATATCTCTTGCTTTCAGTCAGACTAGAATGCTACACTAGGTTTAGACCTAGGAGATCAGTGGTTGATGCTTGTAAGCTGTGTAAACACAATGTTCAGGTCAAAGTTCAGGCTTCTGGGCAAAGTTTCAAGCATTTTTGTTACACCACAGAAGGTAAGCATTAAACTGTGTTTATGGAAATGGACATACTCTTTCTTAAATAATGAGTCGATCAAATTCAGTGTCTGACAGCATTGGACATTTTGGCGAAATGTCCAATGTTAAGAGTTGAATAGCCTCAATTTTACATATGTTTGTTTTAGAAATGTCTTAGCATTTATCATTTTAATATGTTTACAACAACATTCATAATTGCTATTAGATGAATTGAGATTTTCAGGTTTTAAATGAAATTTTACTGATGCTTATATTTGTTTAATACTTTCAGTGTCTGTTCCTCTGGGTGTAGTAGTTGTGATTTTAGATTAAAGACTGAAGTTGTTAAAGTGTTAAAGTCGAATTTTTTTGCACTGAATAAGTTATATTAAGTAAATTCTTTGTCTTATCTATATTTATTAAGCAATTAAGTCACTGACCTTGGAATGCATTCCCATAAAGAGCATTTAGTGCATAAATGGAGTGAAGTAGGAAAAAGATAAGGGAATAGACCTCAAGCCACCTCTCTCCTAGCAGTCTTTCATCATGTTAAGAGGTCTGGGCCCGTATTCACAAAGCATCCTAAGGCTAAAAGTAGCTCTTAGTGACGTCACTCTTAGAAAAATCTTAGAATTCCTCGGATTCTAAGATTTTTCTTAGAATTTTTCCTTGCTAAGACAAAAGTTATTCACAAAGCGTCTTAGGCCTTAAGAGAGCTCCTAAGAAAAATGTTAGGAGTGGGGAGGAGGACTTTTAAGAAGCCTAAGAGTGTCTTAAACAGACAAGATGACGGAGAGAAAGGAGAGATATTCTCCGTACGCTAAATTACAGTGATTCAATAACACGCTACCGGCTCGATCGTGCAGGGATAATGTTTGTGGTGGACCTCATCAGGGATGAGTTTACTAGTCCCACCCAGCGTAGTAACGCTAACACCTGAGATGAAAGTCATCACAACATTGTGATACCTGGCCACAGGTAAAATGCAACAATGCAGCAGTGATGACTTGGGTCTGTCACAACCATCTGTCAGCAGAGTGACCAGTCAGACCATTAAGGCGCTTTCACAGCCTCATATCGTTGCGCAATTTGTTCGTTTTCCACTGGATGCTCAATCGCTGCAGGCAAACGGGCATTCTGACAAATCAAACCGCTTTTTATAAGGACGCCAGCAATCGCAGGGATGGCTGACAGCTGAGTCTTCGTCCACCATTAATATCAAATACATTAAACATTAAAATTACCAGCATGGACAGTAAACATAACAATAAGCATATCAATATATTGGGCATGTGAATGAGGTACGTTCGAACATTTTGAAGCTGAGTCATAATTAATTTAATTTTGCTGAGTTTCATCATCATGACATAAAATTAATGTCACGATTGTACATGTCTTAATACAGTCCAAGTTATATGATCGGTTGATTTTACTGCCCATTCTCTACGAGGAGCGCATTTTTTCTTTCTTTTTTTGTCTTTCCTCCTTTTTGTAACAACCAATCACAACTCTTAGAAGATGCGTCATACCTAGCAACGGGGCCAACCACACCTCCTCACTAAGAAAAGTTTCTGTCTCCTTGCTCAGAGTTGCTCTCAGGAGCTTCCTTAGTCACTCTTAAGCTAAGATTCCTTGCTAGGAATTTTTAGGCTAAGTTAAGGAGCTCTCTTAGAGGACTCTAAGACGCTTTGTGAATACGGGCCCTGGAATTTGGGTGTCAAATTCTTAAAGTGGCCCCAAAAGAGGGGCTGCTGGGGATTTGTCCCAACTAACTGGAGCAGAGAAAATCCTCACAATGGCTGAATTGGACTGCTGCCTTGCAGTGACGGAAAACACTTTGCAGGGGTTTGATGCAACTCGGGAGCCATGGCTGACTAATTTGATTTTTCCAACATGAAATTCAGGTAACATTCTTGCCTTGTTTTAAGTTTGACATGCTCATCCAGTGTGACATTATTTCTTAAAGTTTGGTTTACACAAAGTTAAAGTTAGAAATATATGTGGAATCCGTGAGGGATAGAAGTAAACTATGGTTCTTGACAAGGAAAGTACTGGATTGGAAGCCATAGGCTTTGATCGGCCTTTATCTGGTCTAGAGCAGGGTCAGGCTGCTTCAGGGAAAGACATTGGATTTGCACAAGTTGATTGGGAAACAAGGAACAGCTGATAATGTTTTTCAGGGCACCTTTTGAAATTTTGTGCATATGTTATTTCCATATGTTATTTCCAGGCTTTTCTGAACTGAGAATGCTGAAAAGAGTTGGTGCACTTTTTTTGAGACGTGGAATTTCAACATTTCACAGCAAATTGTGCAAAAATGGTGAGTTCACTCAGTATAACTAAAATTTATATAAAGTGTACATCATACACATGATATAAATGATATAAACATACATTGTTCTTACTTTATGAATACATGGTCACAATTTACTGGCCCGTTTCTTAGATGGACTTTTCAGAGTTCATCCATCAGTATCGCAGGCACTGGCAGAAAACAGACCGGTGGTTGCAATGGAGAGCACTATCATCACTCATGGCATGCCGTATCCACACAACTTGAGGTGCACCCAATTACTTCAGTTTATAACCGAGCTTCAAGTACCTACAATCTGTGACACTAACAGCTGATACTTGTTTTATAAAGAGAAGCTTTCCTGCTACTATGTCACGCAGCACAGCAAAGGAAGTGGAAGCCATAGTTCGGGCAGAGGGAGCCACTCCAGCCACAGTTGGAGTGATTCAGGGAAGAGTGCATGTGGGCCTGTCATCAGAGGAGCTGGACCTCCTTGCCCGCAGCAAGACATCTCTCAAAGTCTCCCGCCGTGATATGCCCTATGTGATCAGCAAAGTGAGACAGTATTACATAAATCACAAATACAAACCAATTGGTCTATGTGTAAATCGACCAGCTTGATTCTAGAGGTAGTTTCATCTACCTTGATTACCCGAGTCTGTTACCCATTTGTGCCAGTGTTTGTGAATTGTCTTCCAAAGTATGTTGACTTTAGCATCTGTGTTGTTTTCTCAGGGTCTCTCTGGGGGAACCACTGTGTCAGGTACCATGATAGCAGCGCACAGAGCTGGCATCCCTGTCTTTGTCACAGGGGGCATAGGGGGAGTGCACAGGGATGGGGAAAACAGTACGTTGACTAGCATTTAACTTCTAATTCTACCATAATGACTATTTGAAGACATAAGTCGCTAATGGGTAAATCGCTGTTCAGGTCTGGATATCAGTGCAGATCTGACAGAGTTGGGCAGGACTCCCATTGCTGTGGTCTCTGCTGGGGTCAAGTCTATTCTGGACATCGGCCGCACCCTGGAGTTCCTAGTAAAAGCAATAAGATTTATTTTGAAAATAGTGTTGTTATGATGCCAAATATTTCTTTTTTTGGATTGAGCGTGCACTTTAGCAAGCCAAACACTTCATGTGTGACTTTCATTAAAATTCCAGTAGCTATGGTAACTTTTCCTGCCTTGCATCCTTCAACAGGAGACGCAGGGTGTCTGTGTAGCCACATATGGAACATCAAAGAATTTCCCAGCATTCTTTACTCCACAAAGCGGATTCACCTCCCCATACCAAGTCTGCAACCCTGAGGAGGCAGCAGAGCTCATTGGTATAAGAATACTTCCACATATTCTTTGTTTTCCTGAGAATTAACACATCCATGTCAAGATGCGGTACCTAATGTAATTTAATTTTCAAATAACACATTTGGCTGAGAGAATGTTTATGTGTCTGTTATGTGTCTTTTCAGCAGGTGTTCTGTCACTGGGTCTCCATAGTGGCGTCCTTATAGCTGTTCCAATCCCAGAGGAACATGCTGCAGCAGGCCAACACATAGAGGAAGCAATACAGACTGCTGTGGCAAAGGCCAGGTAAGGAACGTCTCTGTTAGACATAACATGCGGCATTGGTTTTGGGGCCCTGCAGTCCAATGTTCCTTTCTCAACAGCCATTTTCTGTCTTTGATATAATAGATTTGGTGAAATCATTTCTGTCAGAGTTTCTGCGTGGTCACAATGAAATGACAAAATGAAATCAAGTGGGATGTTCGCCTCTGCAATAAAAATATTACTTTTTTTCTCCCATTTCTGATTTACTTAGCGCTAAAGGTATCAAAGGAAGAGATGTAACACCATTCGTTCTTCAAAAGGTCAGTGAGCTGACTAAAGGAAAGTCCCTTCAAGCAAGTATCCTTCTAAAGTCTGAATTAATGAGAAGCCACACCAGACACCGTGATCTTATCAGCTCCTCAGAATGAGGAAACAATCTGCAAAACATTGACATTTGCTGAGAAGAGGGCTGACAATGTTAAAACCTCTCACCATTGACCTGTGTTATAATTAAACTGATTATCCTTAACCAGCTTTGTTTAAAGACATAGCGCTCATTCATAACAACGCCAGGGTGGGCAGTCAGATCGCCTGTGCACTGTCAAAACGACTAAAAGAGAGAACCACTCACCATCTTGGAAAGCACCCCTCAGACTCACAGTCAGATATTGTGAGTATTCGTGAGACTTAAGCTGTATTTGTGTTTAAGTGTGTAGTAAGTAATGCAAAAACATTTACCATGTATATGACATAATGTATCACCAGTGATGCCATTTGTCACAGGTTGTCATAGGAGGAGTAAATGTCGATTTTATTGCTAAAGGAAAAACAGAGACGCTTATAGTAAGTGTTGATCTACAGCAAGTATTTACTTACTATCCTCTATGTCAAATAAGCCAAGATACTATGAATTGTGAGAACGCTTGTCTTTTTTTCTCAGTTTGGACAGACTAACCCCGGAAGTGTCTGTCAGTCATTTGGTGGCGTAGGACGAAACATTGCTGGTTAGTTCTTATCTGATTGTGTGTATTAAATGTTTCCTTTTCTATGAGTAATTTGAATCTGGTTGTTTTATATTTCTTATGTTTTCCATCAAGACTCTCTGAGTCGATTAGGCCACAAACCTCTGTTCATCTCTGCCATTGGAAAGGATTCTCACAGTGATGCAGTGTTGAACTACTGTAAACACATGGTATGTGAACAGTAACAAATGTTTTCCATCACTAAGCATAATTAAAATCCCTTTTACTTAGTTATTTTGTTGTTAAATTGTTATTTTGTTACTTATTTCTGGAAGAACACAAGTGGTGTGGCCAGGCTTGAGGACCAAAGGACAGCTACTTACTGTGCTGTTATCACTGAAAGTGGGGAACTAGGTCTGGGATTAGGTGACATGGACATCCATCAGCAAATCACAGAGCAGTATGTAAGTAGTATTACTGACCAAAGTATCCAAGCCAGCTATGCCCAGGCTTTATGTTGCAATAGTTTTCTATCTCAGAAGTATTTTCACTATTTCCCTATTCTATATCTTTGAATGTTTTCCTGCAGGTGTCTCAGTTTGAGAAGCAGCTTTCATCAGCCTCTCTTGTGTGCCTTGATGGAAACATCCCTGTGTCTACTATTGACTATGTTTGTTCCATTGCCAAGAAGCATGCAGTCAATGGTAGGCAAGGAGAGCTAGCCAAAGAATAATCGTGCACAGTGGTTTCTGATTTTGATGCTGTCATCATTGTCTGTTGCAGTTTGGTATGAGCCAACTGATTCTGACAAGGCTTGTAAGCCTTTCTTGTCAGAGGCGTGGAAGTCTCTGTCCTACTCATCCCCAAACCTGACAGAGTTGTGCACCATGAACAAAACCCTGGGCATCCCAACACCTGAAGGTAGACAGTAATCCAGTATCAGGCAGAGTGTTTGTTTTAGCTTTCTAAGGTAGACTGTTCCCTCACTCACTTACTCACTTTAAACACACACACCTGCACAGACACTAACACTCGCTCACAGTTAGACCGATGCACTCATGATTCTTGTGAGAAATGCAATTACTGTGCAGTTGAGCGTGGTTTTCATTAATGAGGATGTGGTATGTTTTTTTGGGGAGGCAGTGTTGCCAAGCTCTCTGGAGGAAGTGCTGAGCTGTGCTCTGGCTCTCTCACGCCCCCTGCTGGAGCACCTTCACTGTCTGGTGGTGACCCTGGGGGCAAAGGGAGTGTTAGTGTGTGGGAAGCATGATGCTGGCTCAGTCAACCTGCAGCCAAGAAAACAAAAGAAGGTAAGGATTGACTCCAGTCATGATAATAATGACAACGATGACACTTAGAATGATGATGATGTTTACTGCACCTGCATTTGCAGAGGGGTCAGCTGTGTGCTCTCCACTACCCAGCGCTGGCTGTGACCACAGAGGAGACAATGAATGTCTCAGGAGCAGGAGATAGGTGCTGAAAATCTCTCTAATTGCCCCTCTTTTCCTTCCTGTTCTTATTACTTCAAATTCCTTTTCTAAATCTGCTCTATTTCAGTTTCCTCTTGTCTTCATTTCCCCTAGGGCTGGGTGGTATGAGCAAAATCAAATATCACAGTATTTTTGACTGAATACCTCTATTGGTATTGTGATATTGTAGGGATGCCTATTGGTGTTTTCCTAAGATATTTACACACAACAATTTGGATAAACAATCATGCCTAATGTTGATATGATGACCCATAATTTATTAATATTAGAACGGCTAGAACAGTCTAATAAGTGCAGAAAAGTGCATCCATTTACTATACTTCAACCTTTGAAACCAGGAAAAGACAACACTAATGCCATATCACAATATTATACTGTCCAAAATAATATATTGATATAATATCAATATATCACTCAGTCTTAATTGCCCATGTCCTAAACTCTGTCTTTCTGTCTCACACACAAGCATACCTAAACATTCATTCCCACTCTGTACTCAGTCTTGCAGGTGGGATGATGGCTGGAATTCTACAGGGTCGGGATACCGACAGCTGTGTCCGGATGGGGCTCCTGGCTGCGAGGCTGTCCCTAGCATCACCACACCCCATTGCCCCCATTCTTACCTTGGACTCTGTGGACCCCAATAAGGTCCAGACTCAATCCTGGCTCAAGCCTAGCTTCATGTGGATGGATTAAAGAACTCAAGAACTGTGTGGAAATTTGAGATGTTGTATATTGGTGCTTGAAATGTATTTTCAATATTTGAAATGTTATGAATATCCTGTCCTTCACATTTGTAATGTTTCTTGTGAAGCTATTGTGTAACAGAGTGATTGAGTAAAGTAAGATAATAACACATTTCACACATTTTCAGATAACACATGAGAAATACAATAAAATGTTCAGTACTATGAAGGGCTGTTGACTCTACAGGCATATATATCAGACCAATCACCTCCCACATGAATTAATGACTAAGCCGAATTAGGCTGCAGGTGAATTAATATTTTTTCCATATCCTCATTTGAACCCATGATTGCAACTCCCAGCCATTAAGTAGTATAGTAGGGTATTCTGGTGTTTTAACTTGTTACGGGAAGTAACGCTATATCAGTCTCTTTTTTCCATTTTAAATGCTATTTTCTGCGTAAAATCATAGCTCCCTCGCCACAGAATCGCCGAAAACTTCAACTCCCAGAAAGCAACGGTCCTTTTGCGCAGCCTCAGTCGCACTGAATACTTGCCCCATTCCCTCCTCCCTATTTTAATGCTAGCTAAGATGGTGGTTTGAGAGCGTAAACTGTCTCCACAATACCAAGACAAGAAAGGGGCGAAACATCCATATAGCATTTTTAATCATCGCAAAACAATACACCTACAGTTACATTAAGTATCTATTTATAGAAATTTTGGCATTTCAGATACATTGGCTCGCAGTCCCCGCCCAATTTGGTGTGACTCCCTTGGACTGGAATCCTTAGCTAAATACGGACAGGTAAGCAACGCTAACGTTAGCCAAAATGCTAGCTGGGCTAGCAAGCTTTTAATCTCTAGCAGTAAATAAAAGGGAGAGGTGCCTATGACGATTTTACAGTCAGATACAATAGTACCATCAAGCTTTTCAGATTACTGTCCAGTTAACCTTATGTCGTGAGACCAATGTCAGGGGTTAAACTGTGATCTCCAAGAGCTAGCATGCTAACAACTTGCTTCCATGTTAGCGTTAGCTTGTGCAGGCCGCAGCGTAAGCTTGGCTCCAAAAACCTCGTACGTTTTGATGATAATGTAGCTTGTTAGCTGTGCTAATGCTAGCGTTTAGCACAAACAAGCTGTCACTTGGTATTGAGAATAAAGCGTTTGACATACTGCTGATCGTTGTTTTATTGACAATCTACCCTTAATATTCCGTTCTTTGTTTTTGTTTGTTTTCGTGATAGCTGTACAGTTGCTTGGGGATACTTGACCGGCTTCTTTCAGTAGCTCGCAGCTAATGTTAGCTTAGTCAACTAACATCTGTCATAAGGTACGATCCAAAAGACAGAGCAGCTAAAGTTACCAACCCGGCTAACTAGGTATTTGGCTTCGTACACGACTTTACCAGTCAGCTGACATTTGACAGTAAAGCTGTGGTGGAGGTGCGGAGCTGTTGCTCGTGTTGGTTTATTAACTGTTAGCAGATGATGGCAGGTATTTGAAAAATAGTCAGATCTTAGTAATCGTTTGATGCGGCATTATAGTTTTGGCTTGTTTCTATTTCGAACTGCTATGGAGTTTGCTTTCTGTTTGATCAGTGATTGGCCGTTTATCATATAGAAACCAGATTGGCATTTAACTGCCAAGAACAAACGTTCCTCTCTTAGTCAATATAGTTTGTTTTCTTGGTCAGCCAACTCATCCTTCAACCTCAAGAATGACGTTACTAAAAATGTTACTAACCTTTGAGTGATTAACCGCAACATCCTCATTACTGGCTGGCTGTGATGCCTGACAGAAGCTTGCACCAGTGGTCTGTTTCGTTACCTTAAGTATTTCCCCTATCTCTGAATGTATGTTTACTTATGCAAATATGTTCATTTATATTAGTTTCAGCAGACTGTTCAGTGTTGCATGGTGACCTTGATTGTGTAAATTGAGTTTCAGTGGGTATGCCATTCTGCCCAAAAAAAGGTATAACGACAAAGTGATTAATAAGTTAACAAAAACTGAGTCAGTGGTAATTGTTAGCAATGGAGCTCTCATGCTCAGCATATGAATGTTTTCCCAGCTTTGTGCTCTGTGACCAGCTTCAACACCCACCCTTGCCGTGCCATAGGATGTCCCACAGCCCTGAGATGAAGGACGACCCCATGGAGTGCCCCCTGTGCATGGAGCCACTGGAGATTGATGACGTCAACTTCTTCCCCTGCACCTGCGGCTACCAGATATGCCGCTTTTGCTGGCACCGCATCCGCACAGACGAAAATGGCCTCTGTCCCGCCTGCAGAAAGGTGAGGAAAGTACAGTTGAATGTAACACCAGAGAGGCTGATCAGAGCTGTAGGTTTATTACTGTGAGTTACCTCTCATAACAGCAGAGGGGGCATTCTAAGGAAAGCAAAGATGATAATATTGAGTGTCCAAATGCTAAACCCATTTAACATGTCTTAAATATGGAGGATTTTGTCCTTAACTAGATTAGTGTTCTGGCAACTAAAGACCTAAGTCACCCAGTGTCCTGTAGAAATTTACAGAATTGATGATATTACACTGTCAGTCATTTTGTACAAGTATGTGTATCTTGCATTTTGAAACTAAATTCATTGTGTGTGTTCTGTGTATAGCCATACCCAGAGGACCCTGCTGTGTACAAGCCACTGTCACAGGAGGAGATCCAAAGGATAAAGAATGAGAAGAAGCAGAAGCAGAACGAGAAGAAGCAGAAAGTGACGGAAAACCGTAAGCATTTGGCTAGTGTCCGAGTGGTCCAGAGAAACCTGGTGTTTGTGGTGGGACTCTCACAACGGCTCGCCGACCCCGAGGTGAGCACATTGTTGTCACTGACAACCCCAGTCATTTATGCTGCTTTGACATTAGGATGTAAGAACCCATTGCTGTTTTGAAATGCAGTGTTTATAGCATCTGTCATTTTGTTTTGTTTTTTTGTGTGTGAGTGTTGCTTTGGTAAGCAACATGCGCTAGCTGTTTGATTTAGCTTGAACTTGTATTACATCCACAAGTACAATGAGTATCAAAAACATTTTGATAGGAAATTATATGAATGCATATGTAATAGTGTTTTGGTGTCACTGGAGGCTCAGGTATAAAGCAGGTGATAAGCATCCATATCTTAGTTATTTTTTTTCCATCATTGTTCTCACAGGTCCTAAAAAGGCCAGAGTACTTTGGGAAGTTTGGGAAAATCCATAAAGTGGTCATCAACAACAGCACATCTTACGCAGGTTCACAGGTGAGAGGAGATGACAGTTCACTCTTTGTAGGAATACACTGTGAGCTATATCTTTTTAATGGAAAGCTTGTGGTTCTTGTGTTTATTTTTGTTTTCTGTTTCTGCAGGGGCCTAGTGCCAGCGCTTATGTCACTTACATCCGCTCTGAAGATGCTCTAAGAGCAATACAGTGTGTGAACAATGTGGTTGTTGATGGTAGAACACTCAAGGTGAGCATGAACCTACAGTGACACAGGCTCAGAGATTCTGTTGATATTTTGCTGTCAGTGTCCATTTTAGATATGGCTGTGATTTCACTTTTTATGTGTATTGTAGCCAGTTTATAACTCTTCCTTTTCCCCATCCCTTTTCCTGTTTAATGCTGTTTGTAAGAGAAACAAAATCACTTTCTTGATGAACAGCCTGTTGTGTAAAATAGACTTAACTGAGGTGAACGGCAAGTCCCTGGAAATTAACCTTGACATTTATTCGCAAATCGTATTAGAGCATTTTCACTGAGCTTTTATCTTTGCATTACAGGCTTCTTTAGGCACAACAAAATACTGCAGTTACTTCCTCAAAAGTATGCAGTGTCCCAAACCAGACTGTATGTATCTACATGAGCTGGGGGACGAAGCGGCTAGCTTTACTAAAGAGGAGATGCAGGTAATCTATAGGGGATCTGAATGAATATCTGCTCTGATTGTATTAATCACTACTCAGATGCCCTGATGTTGTCTGATTTTGTGTCTTTTGTCTTTAGGCGGGAAAACACCAAGAGTATGAGCAGAAACTTCTCCAAGACCTCTACAAAATGAACCCTAGCTTTCTACAACCCCCAGCGTGTGGAACAGAGAAGTCAAAGAGTAAATCCAACTCTGCACAGAGGTAGGCTTCTTACTCTGTCATGTTGCTGCCCCTAGTTGCACAATGCAACCTAATTGCAGTGCTATTAGGTGATACTTATTTTTTTTCCCTGTTATGTAACAGAACCAACAATGGCAATGGTAAAGACGGGTGGCCAACACTGTCAGGGCATAGCAAACTGACCAATGGGCTCTCAGAGGACCGCAAGTCCCCTCCGCTGCTAGACTGCTATCTAGACCAAGAAGTTATTACTTCAGATGGGCTGGATACAGAGCTGGGTCCAGGCCAGAGCACTGCCCTGTCGCCCTTCTCCTCTAACTGTGACAGTAACAGGTAATGTAAGGCCACATCTGGCCAGTAGGACCAAAGAGTCGTAAAGGAAAAGTATTTCATTTTTGAAAACATAATATATGGCTGTTGTTTTTCTGCCATGAGACAGAAAAAAGATTTCTAAATTTTATTTTCTCTTTGCCTCTGTCTAGTCCCAGTGACAAACCTTCAGAATCGATGAATATGGTGAATGGAGAGAATTTACAACAGGTAAAAAGATGAAAACACACTTCTGATCATTGCTAAATGAAGGCATGCAAGAATCAGGACTCTCTCACACGTGTTGCTTCCTCTCCTCTCTCCATCTAGATACCCAACAGTGACTCCCCCTCCCCTCCC
>OMKZ01041549.1:3457-14525 GCA_900302535.1 Neoniphon sammara | reverse complement strand
ATCAGTCAGAGTAGAGCGTCACATCTACAAAGTTGCTTACAATGTGAATGCGGGGATAGGACTACAAGTACAGATATATTACATTGCAAACAGAGGTTGGAGGTTTACTGGAGGTTATAATCGTATTGTATCATATCATATCGTAATGTTTGTTTCGTATAATTTTGGATCCCAGTACGATTTCAGTATCGTATCATAGCATATTGTTTGGTATCGTATTGTATCATTTGTATCGTACCACATCATTTCATATTGTATCACACCTTATCATTTCGTATTGTATCGTACCATATAATTTCATATTGTGCCATATCATTTTGTATCATATCATATCATTTCATATCGTATCATACTCTGTCATTTCGTATCCTATTGTATCCTATCGTATCGTATCAAGGTTTCTGAGCTGAGTTTAACTGCTGACACTGGAAATACTATAACGTGAATGGCATCTCAAATGTGCCGATGCTTCAATCAAACCTTCATTCAACCCCTCATTCCAGACTTACTTGCGATTCCTCAGGCATCTTAATAGAAATGAAGCACTGATCAATTTGTTCCCCAAATCCACACTTCGCCCTACAAACACAAGATGCAAATGAGTAGGCGAACAGTTCATTATTTTTAATCCTTCATCTTATTTTGGGGGGAAATCGTGTTTGCTGAACAATGAAATACTTATTAGCATCCCAGACAAAGGACATTGTGATTGACAGGATTATATTTAAACAAAGCCAGCGGTTAATCACTTCTCTCCGCATGAGGGCACAGAGCCTGGTATTTGTTCTCTATCTCTAATTAAACAGAATTACATCCAATAACACATTGTAAAAGCTGGGGCGTGTTTCAGGCCTCAGAACTAACTGCTGGGGTTTCTCAAGTAAATGAGGAGTTTATGGAGGTAAAATGCAGTGAAATAGCTAGAAAAGGAGAGAGAAACAGACAGGGTTTTGAGATGCTGGCATGTGCCAGTGATGGCCTTCAGCCACTGAAATGGTCAGCCACTGCTGCTGAAGTACTTTCCTTTATAGCCATTTTCATTACTATCTATAATGTCACAGATGATTGCAGTCACCTTTTCACTCGTTATTTCCCATCATCCCCGCTGTGCTATTATCTCTCTAATTGTACAAATTTCTCTTTCTAACCTATGTGATGAGATGGGTATGGCACAGTGTAGCACTCTCCATACCTTAACCTGTCTGAGTGTGAAAATCAAATGATGTTGTACATTATATGTCATACCTGTAGCTGCAGTGACAGTATAGAGGAAGATTTCAGCTGGGAGCGAATAACCCCCACCATAGTGAATCATATGAAGCATTACAGCAGTAGGCAGTAAACGTGTGCACACAAATCACCGCCAGCCAACATTATTTAGAATGCTTGAAAAAAGCAGAATGGATGTTGGGGTGGTGGAGGGAGTTGCAACAAGTGGCATTGGCATGAGAATCAGCAGAGTAGGGATGAAAACTGACAGGTTATAAAGACCTGTTCATGTGCTTGAGTGTGAGTGCCTTGCATGAGTGAGTCTGTCTACCTCCCAGGTGTACCGCCCCCCCACCCCACCATGATCACCCATCTTCTCTACGTCCATCCCACCTTCACCCCCCTCATCCTGGTTGCTGCTGTGTTTTCGTGACTGGTCATTGTCCCCTGCTCCTTCTGTTCCCTTGCTTTGACTGCTTGTCCGCTAGTGTGTTCTCCATAAAACTCACAATCTATGTACTGTAATCTGTTATTACCAAACTAACTTCTATGTAGCCTTACACTTTGTATTTTGTTCAATTTTATTATTTTAATTTGATCTGTTGTTTAATTTATATGTGATAATTTGCCCACTTGGTCGGCACCTGTTGCACTCCTGACTGGCCAGGAAGGGGCCCCCTCTCTCCGTGGTCCTTCCCAAGATTTCTTCCCTTTTTTTTCCCTTACCTCTGGGTTTTTTCTTGCCTGCTATGAGGGTTAAGTCAGGGGGTGTTCGCCCTATTTTGTTTCTTGTAAACTTGTGGGCCTGTAAAAGCCTTGACTGTCAACAGTGATTTTGGGCTCTAAATAAACATGAACTTGAATTTGAACTTGAACCAGTAGGAACACACTTTGAATGTGACTGGATAAGCTAGTCAGCTGGTAGCCAGTCATATGATCATCAATCAGCTGCTGACAGTCAGCTGAATGTGTTCTGCCACATAAGTAAATGTTCATTTTGTTACTCTATTGCAGAATAATATAGTCACTTTAAGAAAGTATATATATTTTTATCAGCAGCATTTATTTTTTTTTTTAGCAAGCTAGCTACATCTACAGAAAGAAGTCGGTTCAGGAGCTGACCGGTGTCAAAAATGTTACGACCAGTAACTTTTTTGACGAGTGACATTTTAACATTTTTGTTACGACCATTAACCTCCATCAATTACTTCAATATTACTGGGCTCCGACCACTGCAGACAGTTCACCAACAGAAAATCAAAAATAAAGACACAAGAGGACACAGTACTCAAGGTTGGATTGACAGATGGTCTCTGGAAAGTGGAGTGCAATAATAATAAAGAAGAAGAAGAAGAAGAAGAAGAAGAAGAAGAAGAAATATATTTGCCTCTACTTGTACCTTTGAATTAGCTCATTTTCTGTACCTGGTAACACTTATTGTCACAGAGTATGGCTACCTTGCTAGCCTGCTACAGGTCTCTTTAATGCCTGTTAGCATTACAAAGTCATCAAGCCTTAAAATTTCACAGTCTTTTGACAGCAGTGACAGCAAAATATGAATAAAAGTACATAGGAAATAGATTTGACTTTACAGGTAATCTATAAATATGTGGTTTGGGTGGGAAATCATCGAATTTGTATCCCTCTTTCTTGACTCACTTCATGTTTATCTATTCTGAATCCCACACAGGATGCGACTTTGTGTGGTGAATAGTGGTGGATAAGGAGTGACAGCCAGCTGACTGATAGAGCTCTTTCACCAGGGTGGCAACCGAATCAAGCACTTTCTCAAATGATAAGAAATGATAAAACACCCCACATCCAATCGATTGATATTCAGTGTCACCATGTATGGAATCAACACAGTCATCACTCACAGACCTATCATCAGCCATTCATCGGCAGATATACTTAGACTGACTCATCACCACAGCCCTGTATACTGAATATGCCATGAAATACCACAGACTGAAGGAAATAAAGGAAATTAAAAAAAAAAAAGGATAAAAGCTAAACCCTAGCCAATATGCTCAACAGGTTCAGAACATTATTGTGCTGTGAAAATCAGTCACCTGGGGATTTTATTGCGGTGGGCATTGATGTGCTCACTTTGCTTTTTGGAACGATTCAGCAGGGAGGTTGGCTCCAATCATTTTGTTTCTGCTGTATTCCACAAGGATTCATGACAGTTGAAACTTTCCATCTGTGAGCGTACTGTACAATCAAATGCAGTTCAGAGAAGCTTGCTGAAAAAAATCCATCTACACCCGCTCCTCTACCCATTTTCCTACTGAGTGAGCTCCTTCATTCAGAATCTGTCTACTGAACTTGTGACTGCCTAGGTCTTCTGTCAGTGCCCTGGGCCAACCTCTCAGGATGACTCAGCTCTGCAGGGATATGAAAATCTACACTCAGTATTCATTGGAAAGAGGGTATCTTACATCAGAGCTTACCAAACGTTGCCAAGTCAAGAACCCTAAAATCGACACACATTTGATCCCCCAGTTTGCTAAGGTTTTGTCCCAGAAACCCATATGGGAAGATTTTGTTGGTGATTAAGTATTGAATTGTACATCTGTCTACACTGCACATGGGGAGATAATGAGGGTGAGACAGTGGTGAGTGAGTGATTAGAATAGGCGTTCCCACACACTCTCAAACTGTGATCATTTCCACTGAATTCAATTACAGTGAAATCAAGCTATCCTTTATTTTGTGGGGAACCTTGCCAAGGATCTCTGGGGGGCTGGACTCCAATTTGAGAAGCACTGGCTCACGCTGCATGCATTGTAAATTAATTGCTAGGGAGGTAACACTTCAAGTGCATTGTGATGCATTGCACGCTGCATATAAGCCCATTAGAAGCAGAGATAAACTTTTTTCTGCAACATCATCATGAGACAAACATCAGAAAATTACACATAATTGCAAATTATAATGTGCTTATGATGCCTTATCATACCTTATGAGCACAGCTCCAAGTATATTGTTACCACTTGGCCCATACAGGTCGTAAAACAACATTATGTGTATTGGTGTAAAGGGATGCAGGCACAAAAAAGGAGCATATTTCAACCTTTTCTTTCAGGATGTTATTTTCCCCACAGCACATATTCATGACTCCCACAATGCAAAGCAGTGCAGGAGGCTATGACTTGAGGCTGATCAGCAGTACCGCTGAGAGGACTGAAGCCTGCATACCACCACCCAGTGTTGCTGTGCTGTAGTACACAGTTAACGATAAGGTATGAGCTCCTGTAGCAGTGCAATATATGAGAACCAGAGTGGTTAATGGGCTGAAACAATAACAGTCGACTCACTTTAGATGTGAAAACAACGAGGAAAAGTGAACGGGAGATGGGGAGTACAAACAGTCTGATGAGGCACAACTCTCACAATAACTGTCTCCATGAAAACTGGCATTCCCCACAATTTGCCACAACATTAGTTCCATTACAATAGAGAGGAGGTAATGACATTGATAATTAGATTGTGTAGATCTATTAAAGCGGCTGCCAGAGGGTGTGCTGGTAAATTCCTTCATGGAGAGGTGATTTTTATGGCCAGGTGTAGTGGACGAGATGACAGCCGGACAGCTTTGACAGACTGAAAAGCCTGATCCTTTGTATCTTCATTGTAGTGACAGCCTTGGTAATCTGTTTAAAACAGTCCTGATGGCACACAGTTGGCACTATTAGGTGAGCCAAGGTGGCCTGAAGTGATGACTGCATTATAATCTGATTCACTATGGAGCAATCGATAACTACAGTCGGGTGACAAATGAAAGGTAAAAACGACAATCTTAAGGGAATACTCCAACATTTTGGGCAAAATACTCTTTTTCCGGCTTACCCAGACTGAGACAAGATGTTTGATACCATTTTCACCCTTGTATGTCCACTGTTTAGGTTCCTATGGGTTGCATTTTGCATTAGCTTAGCATAAAGACTTGAAGTCTACAGGAGTCACTAGCCTAGCTCTGTCAAAGTGAAAAAATAAACCTAAGCAATGCTGAAGCTGTCTTATTTACACAATGTGTGATGTGTACTTGAAATACACATCTTGGAATTTAAAAACAAAAAACAAAAACGAGTCATTTTCGGAGTCATTAGCCTAGTTATGTCAAGGTGAAAAAATAAACCTTATAGCAACTCTGAAGCTGTCTTATTAACACAATGTATCGTGTGTATTACACAGTAATGAAATAAACGTCTTGGAATTCTTTTTTATAAACAAGGAAAAGTTTAAGGAAAAGTTAGAACTATAACTGATGAACAAATATGTTCAGCAGTTATAGTTCCTACCATCTAAGTTCTCCTAAAACAGTGCTTTTTTTTAAAAAAAAAAATCCAAGATGTGTATTTAAAATACACAATACATTGTGTAAATAAGACAGGTTTGAGGGTTCCTGTGAGGCTTATTTTTTCATTTTGATGGAGCTAGGCTAATGACTCCTGTAAACTTAAAATCTTTATTCTAAGCTAACACAAAATGCCACCCAATGGAACTGAACCAGTGGACATACAGAGGTGAAAATGGTATTGAACATCTTATCTCACTCTGAGTAAGTTGGAAAAAGGGTATTTTGCCCAAAACATTGGAGTATTCCTTTAATAAAGCGTGCAGCTTCAGTGTAGATTTGCCAAGTCTCTGGAAATTTATTGAAAGGAACACCATTCTTCCAAGACATATTCACTCATTTGGAGAGCGCTATCTAACATGTCTGTCCAAAATCTTCCACAGGAGTTCAGCTGAGTTGAGATCTGGTGACTGTGAAGGCCATAGCAGATGATTTACATCATTTTCATCAAACCATTCAGTGAGCCCTCGTGCCCTGTGGATAGAGGTATTGTCATCCTGGAAGAGACCACTCTCATCAGGGTTTCATCACAGGATAAAGGTGATCACTCAGAATAACTTTGTCTTGATGTGCAGTGACTCTTCTCTCTAAGGGGACAAGTGGAGCCAAACCATGCCAGGAAAATGGCCCCCACAGTGTGACAGACCCAGCGGACCCCATCACCATAGGGATCAAGCGTTCAGGCCAGTAGCGTTCTTTAGTCACTGTTTTTATTGAAACACTAGGCAGCTGAGCAGGCTTTGTGACTGAACCTCCTGTCATCTTCGCCCCAGCGATGAACCCTCTTTCAAAGTAACTTAGATCTTTTCCTTTTGCCATCTTCATCCAAAATTGAGGTCAGCTGGACATGCTCAGCATTTTTATACAAGCCATAGAGGAAGTTTTTCCTTTAAAGGATAATTCTGGTATTTTTAAACCTGTGCCATATTTTCACATCTTTTGGGGTCCGAATGATTAACAGGGAAGACAACAGGTTATAGCGTTCTTGCTCACTATTCGGCCGATGCCAAAAGTTTTTCTATCTAGTAAGATAGAAACACATTTAATTCGTCACCTATCTTTATATGCAGGAGAATGGTGATTGAAATCTGATTCAGGGAGCGATGATGAAATCTCACAGGATTTCAGCGAAGATCCCCTGATATGCAGTGCTGCATTCACCCTCCCAGCATGCTTCCTCCTCAGTCCCAGGACTCCTACTGTAAGTCTTTCCATTTACAGCAATTTCACTGACATAATGAAGTGAGGACTTTTAATAAGCATCAAAAGATTTTCTGAGGTACAATCCGGCAAATAATATTTTATTTCTGCCGTGCTGTTTAATATTCCAGATGATTACTTCTGTTCCAGCGGCCCATGCTGACATGTTTAGCCAGAGCATCTATTTTTTCCATGCAGAGTGTTAAGACTCGGAGGGTTTAGAGGACTGGATTACCGAGAGGCAAATGGGCTGTGATGGGATGTGATGAGCCAACGACAACAGCAAGCGCTGAGCAGGCAACGACCGTCAGATAGAGGCTCCTCCGGGACTGACTGTGCATTAGTGCATCCTCGGTGATAACAGTGCCTTCTGTCTGCATAGGTAGATGGATCTGCTTGTAAAGCGCTGTGTGTGTTTGCCTCCCCGTGACTCAGAGGTCTTGTCTTTGTTCTAGATCACTTGTTAAGCCAACAACATATTTATTACCCAAGGGAGGCATACATTCGGTATCCATTTTATTAGGTGCGCCTCGTTTTTGACGCAAACAACTCGCAAGTACAAAGTGCGCAGACAGTGTCGAGAGGTTCGGTTTTTGTGTCAACATAGAACTGGCAAGATGTGCAATTTAAATGCAGTGGTATGATGGTTAGTACAGCATCTGAGACAGACA
The DNA here is from genome assembly GCA_900302535.1 of Neoniphon sammara. NCBI lineage: Eukaryota > Metazoa > Chordata > Actinopteri > Holocentriformes > Holocentridae > Neoniphon > Neoniphon sammara. Next base: position 7,085 of record OMKZ01041549.1, on the reverse strand, counting down.
CTTTCCTGGATTTTGGCACTAAAGCGTCTAGAGCTTAGCATAAATAAACAAAATGAATCCGTTCAACCAAAACACCACAGTGGGAATGACAACACTAACAGGCCAGCCGCAAGTGTGTCGAGCACGAAACGTATCGAACCTTGAAGTGTACGGACTGCAGAAGACCACTGATTTCCACTCGACTGAGAACAGGCTAAAGTCAGCACTCGATTGGCAAAATGAAGTCGAGAACATCATCTGGCTCGACAAAATCCAGTTTCCTTTTGCGGCGTGCTGGTGGCAAGGTCAGAATGGACGTAAACACCATGAATCCTGCCCGGTGTCAACAGCACAGGCTGCTGCTGCTGCTGGTGTAATGGTGTGGAGAATGTTTACTCGGCTCACATTATGGCCTCAAGTATCAAAGGATTGTTTGAACCCTGATCACCTAAACACTGTCGCTGACTACAGTAGCTGCATCCCTTCATAGCTACAGTCTAGCCCTTTTCAAATGGAAACTTTCGGCAGAATAAAGCTCCGTAGTTTCCTCATGTTTCAGGAACATGACAGTCACTCGTGGAATCCAGGCCTTTAAGAGTTCAGGCTGTGAAAGCATGCGTCTCTTTCTGTGTGTGTGTGTGTGTGGGTCCATTTGTCTGTCTTTATGTGCAGGGCAAAATGTACTTCCACTTCAAACAAATACTTTCGAGCCTGTATTCTTTAAATTAAAAACATACACTGTCTTTGTAGATATTCCCCTTATGGCCTTTTTAAAATTTCCCTATTGAACGTTAATATTTACGGGAGACATGTTCTATGAATCATTCTTTTCTTTGGCGTTCCTGCTTTATATGACAGTGACAGCAGAGCTAGACAGCAAAGACGAGGGAGAGAGAGGGGATGGCGCGCAGCAATGGGCGCGGGCCGGAGCCTAACCCACGCCACTGCGGTTACGTGGTACGCACTCTACACGGTGCGCCACCGGAGTGCCCTGAATCATTCATTTTTATTGATTTCTTTTTTCTTTCAAACAATGCTTCTAATTCAAACTTGTTCAGAGCGGAGTCAAAGGGCCTGGAAGACTTAAAATGAGATAACACATCACAAAAAACAACCTTTGGTGTGATGAAGGGGACATATTTACGTTGTGATGCATCAATGTCTATAAAACACTTACACTAAAGTAGAGCCAGCAGTAATGCATTAAAGAAATTCTCTTGGGGGATTGTGGCCTGAGAAGAAAGGATATGTTAACAGTGCTTGCCTAAAATGGTTATTGATTTTATGCTCATGTGAAATAAGTACAGACTCTCTTAATAATTTCGATGCACAACCTTTAGATTTAATCTGGTCAACAGGCACAACAATCAATACATTTTCATCTCCATCAGCTCATGGTTGTGTAATGCCTGCTCTCATTTCCAGCATACTTCATTGCACCTCAGCCCAAATCCGTGGAGATTTTCTCTGCCTCCGTCTATATTATGGTTTTCATCATTTTTTTTTCTTTTTACTGAGCTGTCATTTTTGTTCATACCCTCCATATGTCTCTCTCTCTCTCTCTCTCTCTCTCTCTCTCTGTGTGTGTGTGTGTGTGTTTCCTTATAAGGGTCAAATGTCCTCACAGGGATAGAAAGGTGAAGAAAAGCCCTTACAGTAGGTTAGTTGAGGGTTCAGATTTGAAATTGGGGTTATTATAAGAATTAGGGTTACAGTTCAGTATGTTACTTAATTAGGATTAGGTTTAAGGCAAGGGTTCAAATTGAAGGAATACACCAAGTTTTTGATAGCTTGCTCCAACTTTGCCACTAAGTGATAGTGAACATAAACACCAAAGTCACACGTGTTCCTGGTAGCGCATGCTAGCACCCGTTTTCAATACTAACAATTTAGTTTAGTGATAGTGACCTTTTAGTAAGATTCAAACCAGCGGTTTTGCAGGGGATTTAAAACTGTGTCACATGTAAGAGTGATAAGTGATCCAATCAGAACATGCCCTCAGGTTTTATTCCTCCCACCCCCATTTGATTGACTCTAGAACCGCATCTGTTATTCTCAATTAGACTCAACAAAGAGTAACAGTAACTGTTAGCTCGTTAGCATGTGCCAAGGATTATTTTACTAATTTAATGTTATACCAGAAGAGGTGAGGGTTAGCAAAACACTTGAATCTAATATGAAGCTTTAGCTAGCGATGGCGTCAGTCGTGGACTTTCTCACATCAACTCTACTACTACAAGCTTCTAAAGTGTTTAGCAAATGAGCTCTATGTAGTGTTAGCTAGGAAAACATTAGCTAACATACTGCTGCAGTGCTAGACACATTTATTTCAGTTCCAACAAGTGGGATATTTTCACTTTGCTGGACAGTTGGTTGGTCTTACTAGACTTTAGACAATATTGTTACCCTACATGGAACGAAAGCCCGCCCAGCCCTGCTGGAATGGATTACTGTAGAAAATGCAGCCCCTAAAACTATTTTTATCATTTTATTAGAGTTATTGACTTTTAGGAACTCTCTCAAATACTGGGGGATGATGAAGATAGTGCTCAAAAATAATAGTAAATAAGGAAAACACTGTTTTTAACTGGGCTTGCCAATATAAATCATTAAGTCAATATAGCTGATGTAGACAGATTTATGTTTGGAACTGGGCTATTTCAGATAGGAAACCTCATCTGGAGCACAGTGATATATAGCAGTACACAGTCTGTCACACACCTTCAATTCCTGGAAATAGGGAAAGTGTGATATGCCATGTATATTTAACCAGTCACCTATGCAAACTGCTGCATATCATTTACTGTCATCTGGCTTTAGAGCTGCTTAAATTTCTCATTTTCTCTGCTTAAGATAATGCTAGTAGACTACTATCACTATCACACATAAATTGTTAGAATAGGAGCCTTACTATGCTAATGTGTTAGCATAAAGTGGTAGTATGGTGCTTACTATTGCTCATCATGTTATATGTGTAGAACCAGAGCCAACAAATTACCAGGGACATATGGATGAATTTAGTGTCTGTGTTCTCATCCCTTAACAAATTCACCAATTATAAGTCTACCAAAAATTCAGCTTCTGAAGTCACACTGAAATGAAAAATGACATTACTGCAACTCTAATTCCAGCTAATTTCCCATGCCAGAATATGAACCTATTTAACAATAAACATGTATACATATTTTCTTTTATGAATATATCATAATCCGATCACTTCTGCTTCCTTGAAAACCGTGTATATTTAATGGTTACATCTGAACAATTCCACCCCTTCAGCCTTCCCATAAACTAAAGCTGCTTTTGTCTCTCTCTAACTGATATCCCATTGGTTTACAATTTTGAATAATCCCCGCCTGTGTCATGACCTGACCCAACATCCTGTTTTAACAGGAAATACATCAAGCTACAGGGGTGAATGGAAATGTAAATGCTCTCAAAATGCCATTTCACAGGGACTTTAAGGGTGACAGGCATGTCGTGGTGAGAGACACAGTAGGGGTTGGTAATCAGTGGATTTAATAATACAGATGTGTACTGTATGTGTGTGTGTGTATGCATCCATAACAGCCCCATCACTGTGTGACTAACAGAGATCCTGACATAGATGGATATGCTCTCCCATGACTGCCCCCACCTCCCCCCCACA